>JAOWAT010284399.1:0-17795 GCA_028571025.1 Longipedia americana
AAAAACCGTCACCGCCATGGACGTCGTCTACGCTCTCAAGAGACAAGGCAGAACCATCTATGGTTTCGGAGGTTGATTCATGTATTCGCATAATTTGTCTTTTACTCCATTCTTTCATTTTTCATTTAGGATTGTCTTCTTCCTGGGGTTTAAAGAACCTTGACTGCCGTCTGTTCGCACTTAAAGAAGCTTAACGAATAAATTAATATGGTCAACAGAAAAATGACTTAAAAATTGAAAAGTAGTATAGCGGTTGATTCACGGGTTTCAGTCGACGAAAGTGCGTCAAGTAAGGATACCGCACGAGACATATGAATGATACTTTATGAATATTGCTTTGTTATTAATTAATAAGAGTATACATATAAATAGTGAGTTAATGAACGAATAACCAGATTTAGATGTTTTGTTTGAGTTACTTTCGCACCGGGAGGTGAACTATGCAGTCTTCGCAATTTCAAGAATTCCAGTGATTGCATCTCTAATCGGTTAGACTTCCATAATTTAGGGTAAGAAAAAACCAAAATCAAATTAATTCCAGCCTTAAAGAGCTACTTGTCTGAATTTAAAGATAAAAGTCAAGACAAGAAAAATAACTACAATCAAAAGAGTTCGAGAACTAGTTACAGTCAGGAAAGTTCGTAGAATGAACTGGAAATAGTAGGACTACTAACTGATGCTATTTAACAGTTGGAGGCAAAAACTTGACAGCCTGGCTACGAGGCAACATTACCAAATGAACTTTAATCATTTATTTTGTAAGGTTGGACTATCTTTCAACTTGACTTGTCTATCACTTTGAACTCTCAAAGCACTCTATTTGAGGATAAGAAGGATAGATAAGGTGAAATTAAATCAAAATAATTCGGCAACTCAAATTTCCTCGAAGTTTTAGAGGCATTCCCAGGTGGTTACATCTTTTTGTTCGAATATATATGTTTGTTTTTCGGAGTCTGCGTTTCCTCCTGCAGTTGAGACTGTGACTAGGTTTCCTGTTAAAGACTGCGATATTCTAGTTACTGGTAGTTCTTGTTAAAGTAGCACATACTCTTTTTAAAACCCTTTAGCATCGTTAAAAGTCAATATTTTCACACATCCATCCTACCATATTTTTTCAATTACTTCTGAACAGGAGATGATCTAGTAGTAGTTTCCTCTGTCTTCGTTTCCCCATTTGGGTCTCCACAAGATATTTCTTATCATTTACTTGTGTGGAGTGTAGCATGCTATTTGCTGATAGTTTTGATCTTTTGCCCAGATCTTAATACTCAGATCTTTGCTGGCAGTAGCTATTTTTGGATATTTCCCCTCGTGGCCAACTTATTCCTCATTTAAAGGTAGATCTTCGATGGAAATAGCGCTAATGGACCATTAATGAGCTGTGAAGGAGCCTATTTTCCACGAATTTCCAACCAACTCCATTATTGAAACCTTTCCATCACTGCCTCCTGCGTATAATTTGAGGCCATATGAAACTGGAGCCCAGCACAATGCATTAACGGACCCTTCATGCTCATTATGGAGGGCTACTTAAACCCACTACTGACCCTTTTCTTGGAAAACAGCGACTTTCTTTTTGAAGGTTCCCACTGCTAAAGTTTTACCATATTTAGGATGCGCCCAGGAAACTTTCCAAATGGAAGCATCATCTCTATCATAACGATGTTCAAGTACGCAACAAACTTTGCTGTTTTAAGAAACGTATCTCCTGCTTTCTGATATATAAAGACATTTCCTTAAGAGTCCGACACGGCGAGCTGCGATCCGTTGGAATTATATTGGTAATCAGTCTATAAAGTCGAATAGTACAGGTACGATTTGAGCTTACGACTAGCAGGGGATCTTAGACTTTAAGGTTGCGAGTTGTTTTTTCATGATTCGTATTTTTTTATAATTCGATGATTACGTGTTAAGAAATATAAACTTCCGAGTTTAAACTGTTTGAATTTCGAATAATTTTGAATGAAGATATGTGAATCACCAACAAAACTTGTCTTTTTGCATTTTTTATCTTAAATCCAAAAGCTCCTACCGATTGAGCTCCGGATCTACATCTACTTTTTTTCTTTAATAGCTCCAGAGTCCCTTCCTGAGTCTGACGTCCATTGTTGCTTTTTTAATGCCCTTGGTTTTTGGGTTTTTGATCTAGTCCATTTTGCTTTTGTAGCTTTCAGTGAGATCCTACCCTTTTTCAATTTTTGTCTTCTTTCTGATTTTAAAGGGTGTGGAAGCTGTGACCTATTCAATAAACGGATGCTAAAGTTGGAGGGACTGATCTTGAAACACCAATGTTACTGGTATTTCCTCGGTGGTTTTTAACAGAGGGTTTTCCATGATGATGAAATCTCCTTTCTAAATTTACTATCTAAACTTTGTGTTAGTGCCGTGGACACTTTTTCCAGAGGTAAAGATCGTTCCGGTTCCTTCAAAAGGCTAGTAGTTGGTAATTTTATCTTTGACTTTGAGGTTGGCGTTAAAGATTTATTCGACTTCTGCCTACTTGACTTTGGGACGTTGCTTTTACTGAACTTTATTAGACTTTAGTTTGAGTTTTGTATATTTCATTTTTTTTGGAAGTGTATAAATATAAGAGATCATGAAACACTCACCCCTTAAAACCATAGCAATTATTTTATAATATGGAAATGACAGAAGTGAGATAATAAAGTGAGATAAAACCATCGATAACAGGCACTTCAAATTCTCAGGGAAACTCACGGATGGTTGCAGAATAAAATGAGGAGGAGGTGAGTACTCTCTAATTGTTCAAGCAACAAATGCTGAGAGCTTGGCAGCCAATTCCGACATTGACGAAGACTACGATTCTGTTTTTTGTGATGGCGTTGATCTTTTTGGGGATTGGGATTCCGATGTTTATACTGTCTAATAATATTGTTGAGGTGACAGTCAGGTATGATCAAATTTGTACCACCTACAATGCTAATTGCACAATTGTGCTTCCCGTGACGCAGAATATGGATGGACCAGTCTTTGTCTACTACTAGCTTCACAATTTCTATCAGAATCACAGATTGTATGCGAGATCATTGTCATCAAAGCAATTATTGGGTAGAAGCTTGAGTGTGTCGGAAATATAAACTGACTGCGACCCAATTGTCAGAAATTCTGATATTTACAAAAAAATCTCAATTACGGGTTAGCCTTTAAATCAGAGTGCTGCTGCAAACCCATGTGGAATGATCGCTTATACATTTTTCAACGACACCTTCTCGATCCCAGGCCAGGTCTTGAGTCAGGATAACATTGCTTGGCCATCAGATTCTCAAAAATTTATAATTACTAATGAAACCAGGTCGCAACTATGGACAGATATTTCTGACCCTGTGTTTCAAAATTGGATGAGAATAGCAGCTTTGCCCAATTTTAGAAAACTCTATGCCAGAATTTAGAGTGGCTTAATTGTCGGCAATTATAGTGTTCAAATCAATAACTGTAAATCTTGAACTAACCTTAGTGTACGATATAAGTTCATTCGGGGGAGAGAAATATTTTGTTGTCTCGACGTCAAACTTTTTTGGATCGAGAAACTAGTTTCTATCCATAGCATATCTTGCAGTGGGAGTGTTTTGTCTAGTTGTGGCATTTTTGTTTTTAGGGAAAAAAATTCATAAAAAAGTGAAGTAAGGATGATAAAGCCAATCAAAAGTTACGATGTCTTTATAAACTAACTAATGATTAGATAGATTATTCGGTATTTCAATTAAAATTTTGTAATTTGATGATATTTCTCATAAGTTCCTGTGCCTTGCGATTGATATCCATTTTATCAATCATTACTAACTCGACAGTCTACTTTAAAATCAAAGCATTGAGATTCATTAGTGTCTATGGGAAGGTGTAAGTTTGTTGAATTATTTTTTCTGCATTTGTGATGAAGGTCAGTGCTATTTGGTTAAGTATTTCCAATATCTTCGAGACTTGGTAAAATATATTCTATTCCATGACAACACTAGAGTCAACAATTTATATCTTAAACTTTTGACCGTTTGAGATCAGCTAGCTATTCTGCTTAAGAAGACTGAGACATAGCTATGGCAATACCCACGAGCAAATCTGAATGGTGACCCATGATACTACTGGGGCCTATTCAAACTGTATGCTTTCTATTCTTTCCCATTCCTTTTCAGACTCGAAATGCAATATTAACCTAGGTAAGAACTAAAGTACCGAAATATGTTCGTAGATTGTGTTTACTTTGCGAGCGAGGTAAACAGCGTAAGAAACATTTTCTGTACTTAAGATTAGGCAGTAGAATGGTTCGAGCTATTGTGAACGGATGGGCCGATCTGTGATTCTTGTAATTTCAAGCGTAACTGTTTATAAGTAAAGAGGAAGTACTGCAGTCTATTCGGCATAAACTAAGGGCAGTATAGAAACATCTTTAAAACTTGTTATTTGAAATTGCAGCGCTAAGCAGCATCTAAAATTCTTTGGCTCAAGAAGTTTCCTGACTCTTTTTTTTCCCGAAGTTCCTCTGTTTAAGAGGACTAAGTGGACAGTTTGATGACTATGTTGAGAAAGGATTCAAGCAAACGACTTCCTAATTCCCTTTTCAAGATTTGTTAGGACAGTTCTAGAATGAGGGGTATTTTGGAAAATATCAACTACTGTATTTAGGGAAATTGTTCCAGCTTTGTCCGAGATATTGTTTGGAGAAGAGTGGTTTAGTGCAATTCCAGCATCCTTGAAAACGAAATTTATTTTTTGGAAGTAGTAAAGAACTTGTTTTCATATTTTGCGAATCTAATGTGTCTGATAGTTAGCTCAAGCAGAGTGTAGAGAAGCTATAACTAGCGGCTAATCCTTTCGATGGGTTAAAACTATTCCGAAGAGGTATCGTTGATAATATTGAAATTCTAGAACATGCTTAGCAGGCCCTACATCAAACAACACCTATCCTTGATAGCCGCTGCTTCGTGTTTATTACCCGTAGTGAGGTATTTTTGTTCTTACAACTACTGTCTACAGAAAAAGTTCAACTCCAAAATTATCTCTAGACCTTGCTTCTATGTCTAAGAAACTATTAGGTATGGGAGAATTGGAATAACCTAGCTTATCGTGCTAAACATTTTTTTTCTCAGAAAATTTGATGTCATCTATATCAGATTTTTGCTGTTTTTTGTGCAGAGGGCTTATTTGCGTTTGAAAAACGCGAATGAATAGATATAAGAAATGCAGTTCAAAATTTCTTTAAACACCGACAATAGTGACGTAGAATTCGACCTTTCTGAGCCAATCGATTCATTATTTGATCCATTTTCCTTGGATAAGAACTAATTTTAGATATAACTGTTTTCCAAAGAAACTATATCTTACATAAAATCTCCTACTTGACCTTGTTTTTTGCCCCATGTTGGAACTTTTTTTTCCTCAGTTACAAATACTGGGGCTCTGAAACAAGGAGTGCCCATTGTTGGCTCTACAGCGAGTTAAAAAGCTAGGATATCTGCAGTTTTCCCCAGTATATTTACGATTTATGTAATAGGTGAGGTTACCTAGAGTAGAAATTAAGGATTTTTGTTTATGATTAGTGAAAAGCATTTCGACAATTTTTGGGACACTTTTAGAGATACCTCATGGTTTTACTATTTTGAAATAAAGTAATCAAGAACCTATACTAAGTGGTTTATCAATGCTAGTGCATAGTCTTTTATTGAGCCAAGGGTCTTAAAATCTCTAACGGCGACAGCTGCTATTAGAGAATCAATTAAGTTTAACCACAGTGCTGATGAACTTCTCACTATATTTAGTATATTGAATTTTAGCTGATCCTAAGATTACTGTTGATTCCTCAAAACTTCTATTTATGGAAGCAGAATGTCAAGAACACTTTAGAACAAATATTTTCGGTTTTTCTCCCTATGATTTGCAGTTTCTAGAAATAATAGTTCTTACCTTGAAACCAGACTTTTTAGAGCTTCGCACAAATACAGATTGGTTGTAAGGTCTTACTTATCAAAAGTTAACAACAGAAGAACTTGCTGTAAGTGATTGGTATTTTTAGGAGAAAATAAGTCTACGAATTCTTTGTTTTTAGTTGCGAAGATGCGCTTAATACATAAGTTGAGATCTTTTCCTTTAAAAAAACTAAAACCGGCGAACGGTCCTGGACCCTAAGCAATTTATTGTCCGGTCGACTTTAAATTTAAAACAGCGATTTACATCCACTGATAAACTACTTTTATGGCCTTTTCCGATAGACTACTTACATTTGTTCTAAAGTATCCCTCAAGAACCATGAGGATCTTACTCCTTTTTTAACTGCTTATGAGGAAGTTGAAGTGTTCAATAGTTTAAGGAAGCATTCGAAGCGGATATTCCACCTCATGCAATATTTTCTGTAAACTGCTACTGACGGATGATTCGGATCTTTTGTGGGTTAGAAAAGAGGGAATCTCTTCGTTTTAATTCGTCTGGAATTGTCGTCTATTAGGATTTGAAGGCATTTTAACACCACACATCATCTTGACTTTTTCGAGATTATCAATCAACAATTGTATAAAAGCCTCAATGTGCATGTCTGTTTGATTATCTTTTAATGCTTGCCGCTTTCGAACTGCCTCCTCATTGGAAAAAGGTTGTTATGTGGTTATTAATCCAAAAGAATGAGATATTGACTTCAAATCATTGTCTTACTCATCTTCTCCAGACTACACTTCTTAAAAAATGAACAGATTTTCTTTATCCCGTGCTTCGTCATATTTAATCCAGGAGTATGACTGCAGAATTACATCTTTCCTGATTTTTTTGAATATATTTTTATAGGATTCGGAGGATTTTTCGCCGAACAAACACGGGTCACCACTAGCCATTTAATTCCCAAGCTTTCCAATTATCGTTAAAAGAATCAGTTTCTCAGAGATGGAGTATGTAAAGTTTCGGTATATGTCTGGAATGATGACAGAGGATTTCATGTTATAAATGTATGAATTCGAATCCTGTTTCTTTTGCGGAAGGACAAAGTATGCTAAAATATGCAGCAATCCACACCGAACTTCCTTTAATAACTGTTCAGTCTGTTTTTCGGTATCACTCACGGCGGGAGAGTAAAAATGTTCGTATTTGGCTATTGCTTATATCAGAGATTTTAAAATATACAGAATTTCCACTTATTCTGCTGCTGAATTTTTTGTCTTCAAATTTCCATGCAGTTCAGATATCTTCAATGATAATCCAAAACAAACTGCGAAAATTTTTTTTAGATTATTCATGATTTCTTTTATGGAAAAAGCGAAATTTTGTCTGCAACGAGTTTTCTATAATTTTACCTTTTGAAATTTGCATAACCTTCTGCCAAAGTTTAGCTATGGGTTAAGAATTTTGCCAGCTAAAGACACAAAGTTTTTGAGGGCGGAATTGGTGAGGTTATAGTATTCTTAGAGCAGAAAAGTGCACTCCTTCTCTGGAAGTGGACTAGTCTGTATAAGTTTAGTTCGTGTTGAAAAAAAGTTGACAATCTTTTCAAAAAGTTATTTAGCTGGAAGGATATTCGCTTTCAGGAGCTAACGATCAGTACCTTCCCATTGTGTTGAAGGGATAGTGGCAATGTATTCCAAGCTTGAATTCAAAACCTTCCCAAATAGCTGGAGACAAGCACCTTATTGACAAGTATTTTACTTGTTACTCTGATTTCTGCTTAGTTCCATCTGCACGTCTAATTCATTAGAATAGTTGCATATGTATTACTTGATTTTTCCGATGATTCTATATTCCACGACAAAGCGATCTTTTGGTGACAGGTTTTATCGAGATTTTTCCATAATAAAGCAGTAGAGTATCGCTCCAAGTCTATTTTTGAGATCTGGAAAAGTTTGACTCACCTACTTCTCAACGCAATCCGATGATATTTTGTCGTTTTAGCTCAATTTTTGGATGTTCAAAATCAATTGTGTAGCTATACCTTTGAAATATGCTTCCATTTAGCTTTAATTGCTTTCGCCCATTCTTTGTTCAAATAACAGAAAACCTTATTACAGGAGGAATGTTAGAATAGACAAGTATCTTTTCTTTACGACAATGGTGGACACTTATTAAAAATAAACATTTAATAATGGGCATTATTGCTACTTGATAGGGCTTCCTAGGAGTAGCCGGTGGATGTACCACTTCAGCATGGATTCTGAGGATCTGATAACATAAGGATGAAGTTTGGAGGCGATTTGAATCAGAGAAAGGAACTTTTCATTCTATTTTTTTTTCTTCGGAAGTTTCGACTGTTATTTTTCAGCCTGCCCGAAGGTGCAGGGTTTACTTACTGTTGAATTAGACCTCTCGTGTTTATTTGACGCAGACGAGGACATCATAGTTGAAGGAAGCTATTGAGTAACTTATTACTTAATCATATACTAATTTTGTAAAACGTCAAGCTGCTAATATTTTTCGCTGGTTCTGTCAATTTCTTTTAATTAGCTTACCGACAATTTCTGTGTTTGAATAGATCTTCGAATTTTTTAATCGTCCAGAGCCATGGACAAATAGGCATCTATAACATTTTTAACTACATTTTCTTCTATAGAGTAAAAATTTAGAGCTTTAGTCTTTAGAACTAAAAGCAGCAGAAGCTAGATATTGCAGCGTGTAACTTGTTATAATCTCTAACTGTAGATAGCGTTCTAACCATTGTTTTTGGTAACTAGGCCATTGGAAATTTTGAAAAGCATATTGACTCTTCTATTGAAATTATCTTGAAACTTTTTGAGTGATTTGGTTGAAGCTGGGCATTTGTTCAAACTGATCAACTCCTAGGATATTTTTTTGAGTTTTTTGATGGGATCTTCACCCAGATTAGTCGAGGAGTTGCTGATAATTGTTGTAGAAGCGAAGATGTTGGCGACGTATTTTATTACGTTTTTGGAATTATGATTAGCCTATTCAAGAGACTTTGATGATATTATAAGAGAAGTCAGAATTTTATCGAGTTCGTTCATTCCGCAGAGTTGGCTGGTAAAATAATTTTTTTTCTGCTTATTTGTTATTGGGGAATTCGATTTCTATAATTGCAATATTAATATTGTTTTATAATTTAAATATGAACGTATTGTTTACTTTTGGGAAATTTCAATTCATAAATCCTATCACGCACGCTTATTGATCCATTAAGTTGCTCTCTTAAGGATGTCTTTCCATTCTTATTCAACCAAGACTCCTCCCCATGCATCCTTATAATACCACATTTCCTTGTCTTTGCTATTCACTTTTTAGTAGAAAGGAACGCAATGGGCAGCCATTCCCATTTTATCTTTTTCCCCTTGAATAATCACAAGGGGTGGAAGTTCAATATCTTTCAGGGTTTTTTCGTTCACAACGTCGCGTAAAGACACTATTTTTCTGAGATTGCCTGCAAAAACCTTCTAATGATTCATCAGAGGGTCTTAATTTATTATTTTTGTGGTGTTCTTATTTTTTGTCATTGTTGAATAGTCTGATTTAAATACACCCATCCTCTCAGGCATCATCTTCAAGGCCATTCCCGAAAAAAAGGAAGCAATGTATCCCATTGACGGAGGAGCATACATCATTCCAGAAATAATCAGCCCGTTGACTTTGAACTACTTTCCATGTTTAAGAAAAACCGCCATCATTAGAGATGCAGCAGTTCCTCCTGCCAACAAAAAGATTGGCACGTTTTAGTACATTTTCGAAATTTACTGAATAAAAGCAATGTAGTCTTTCTGTAGTTCTTCAACATCATTGACGTAGAACCTATCGCCTTAAGATTGCCCATAACCAGCTTGGTCAAAGGCAACGCATGTTATTCCTTATTCTGCAAGTCCTTCCGCGATATGAGCAGTCAGCTGGGAATGAGAACCCATGGTATGGAACATTATGAGAACTGATTTTTGTTACTTCGCTTGATGACGAAAAGTGGCGAGACTGATTGTATTTTTACCCTGAGGTCTTTTGAATTATAGGAAGTTCACTTCAGGGAATTTTTTCCCTTCAATTGGAGAGGGTTTGGAGTCCTAGTCCTGTTTTAAGCTTTAAAGGACTTTTTTGCGCTCCTTGTCGCTCATTTTCTGCCACTAAGCATATGGTGCTTATTACATCGATAGGTATTATTATTTCCTAAAGATTTCATATAAATTTAAGTAAATTTTCAATGAAAAGACTTAGTAGAGATCGAGCTATTCTGTTCGTCTGCGATATTCAATAAAAATTCGCTCCAAAGGCTTATTCGTTTGAAGGGGCCATTGAAGCGTCTATAATGATGACTAAAGCTGCTAACGTTCTCGGGATTCCCAGTGTTACCACTGAGCATAATGTTAAGGCCTTCGGTGAAACTTGCAAAGAGTTAAAGTAGCACTTGTCTGATAAAAATTAAATTGTCCACAAAACGTACTTATTCTCTGTTATCCCAGAAAGTTTTCAATGTGGGTTCCAGAAGTAGAAACTTTCCTTTAAAAGCATAAGGGCAGAAATCAAGTGATTTTAATCGGCATGGAAACGCACATTTGCATATTACAGACTTGCCTGGATTTGTTGGAAAGAAAGTACGATGTTTTTTTGCCAGTCGATGCCATCACTAGTCTCAGACCTTGGGAAAGAACAATTGCCCTTAAGAGACTGGAGAAAGAGGGTGCAATTCTGACGAGTTTTTAAAGCGCATCTTTCGACTTGTTAAAAGATTCGAAAGATGAGAAATTCAAATAAATATTAAAGATCATCAAAGAGCATGGAAGGGAAAAAGCAATCAGCCACTTGTGATTTATACTTATACAAAAAATAATGATTTTTTGGCTTATGAATGGCAAAATGGCAGCTAAATTAATAATCATGCAATGTAGCCCAGACTTCCATCGTTGAAGTCTCGAATGTACTCTTTCTCAAGAAGTCTGTCGATAGAACTCAAGACGAATTCTTTGTTAAACTTGAATCCTCGGGATTAGATCACAGGCACAATTTTTTTGAGAACTTCTTCTTTGGTGGCAACCTTAGCAGCTTTCATGATTTTAATAAGCATAGCTTCCACCATTAGCTTTCTATCCGCTTTCAGTTCTTCCATTTCTACATTTTCAATAGAATCGTCATTCTCATCTTCAGTAAGATCAATGCACTAGACTGAGTGGAGGTGAGACGTATTCACGAAATTCTAGTTGAGGTGGAGGCAATTCTTGTCATCACAGATCAGAAGACCATTTTTGAGCAACTTTTTGAATGGCTATTTAATTTGCTAGCTTGTAAAATAGTTCTGTTTAGCGAATTACTCTATTCTCATTGACCCCTCATTTCTTTTTAAAAACATTAGAATGCTGGCTTGGCATGTATCAACGAGGAAATTCTTTATGTGACCTGTCAAAAATTTAATAGAAATCTTTGCAGTTCCGAGAGTAGGGTGCCACTTGATTTTCTTTCTTTTGTCGGCTTAAATGTATTTTTTCTCGAATTCCACAGAAAGACTCATTAATTCTGGGGCAATGACAGAATTAAAATTTTCTTTTTAGTATGGCCAAGCTACTTCTTCAAAGGCAATGACATCAATTTTGCCTCTAGGTTTGAAATGGATGGATTTATTATGTTCCTTAATTGCGTTCCTAATATTTTCGATCTTCAAAACCCATTAGCTTCCACATTCAACGGTCATGATATCAATAAGTTTGTCTTCCAGAAGTTCGTTGGTGATATTGTCGATTTTCCTTTTGACGATCATCCTCCGATAACCCTTTTCAAACTAATCCTTTTTCTTGAGAAGTTTGAACAGAACTTGACAGTTTTCAGCAAGAGTGTAATTAAATTTGGAGTTGTTCATTCCATATAGGTTTGCATTTGTGTTTTCCTTGTTTCCTTGGTTCTCGGTGACGGCATGGCTGATGTATAGGTTGAGTCTGTGAGGGAAATTGATTCTTTCCTCGTTTATCCACTCTTCAAACACGAATTTGACCTTGTAGCTGATATTGAACTGTTTTGTGGTGGGAGACAAGAACTATGTGACTTTGAGATAGAACGAAATGAAGTTTTCGAGAAACTGTTGATTGTGGGTGCGGTTGAGTAGGCTCAGTTATTCTTTCACCATTGAAATGTACCAATCGGTGTGTTACTTTATGTCACTCATGCTGGATTTATTGAAGAGTTCCAAGAGAATCGGTGTATAATGAGAAAAGAGTTTTTTCGGGGCTAGCTGATAAAATTTCTTCTTTTGATGGGTCACGATTATTTCGTAAATTTAGTTCATAACCGAGTCAAATTCTTGTTTTCCTTCTATCTTACCTCGTGAAATCACTGATTTCATGAAGTTATTTTCACTATCAAGCATTTAGCATGCCCACAAGATGTATGTGTCCAGCTGGTTCGAGTTTTCGCACTCCTTCATTCTCGAAATTGAAACTTTCTTGAAGAAGTCTGACATCCTTGGGATGTAAGTTGGTAGAAAAGACTGTGTAACGAACGTTTAATTCTCATCTATGGTGGCAATCAAGCCAATACTCCTTTAGACTTTCCCAATCTATCCGTTGATTTTTAGCTCTGCGATTTAAAACACAAATTTTTCCATGACATCCTTTCTGAGAGTCAGAGTTTCGTAAAGAGCGTTATTGAAGACCACTCTGAGTGAGAGACACCCTTATCTCTGGCGATGATTGGCTTCGAGGTAAAGGAAGATTTCCAAGACTCTCTGAGAAACCGACATTAGATGTTCTAAAGTTTACTTCATAATTGCAACAACCTTGCCTTCTACTATTTCGATTGCTTCAATCACGCATTTAAAATATTCGGTGATTCGTTTTGTGGCAAGATCAGAGAGTTATTGATAAAGACCTTGTCGACATAACTTGTAAACCGAATGATAGGTTTTTTGATAGGACAGGTTTCTGCTTCTTGCTTGGAAGATAAGTGAGAGTGCTTCAGAAATTCTGTCTAGCTAGGTGTCAGTTTCCTACTGATTGATCAGACCCTGTCTGCTGGAGATCATTTTTTAAATATTGTATTCGAAAATAACAGTTATGAAGTGTTCTATAGAAAAATAATAGTAAATCACTTCCATACATATATTCAAAAATATTAGTATTAACTGATTTTTTCGAAATGAATGTCTTTGTCCTTTTTTCTGTAAAAATTGGTGTATTTGCGGAATAAACCATTTATGTTAGTGTTATTCCTTATAGGTTGATTCTTGAATTTTTATGTTGGATTTTTATACGTTAAAGCGCATATTGATAAACTCTTGCGGAAAGGACTCTTATCTCATCTATGTCCTTTGGTTAACCCGGGGAAAACTATTACGAATCAATTGGATTATAGACAAAAAAAGAAGTAAATCAGTCATCCAGATAGTCGTATTTATCTCTGATGGGTTCATACTTGACAGCTTATCTCTCCTTTTTGTCGGCATATTTTTTCTAAACCTACGGTCTTAGTTTTTAGGGGATATTGCTAGCTATGGGTGTTTTATTCTATCCCGTTATGATGTTAAATCCTTGATAGGTTTTTTCGACAAGATTTTTTGACCGAACATGTCGATTGACTTATTTTTTCTGATCAAAGTTTCTCAATTTTTCTCCACGTTCGTTTTATGAGTAGGCCAGAGTGATGGGATTGTAGCCGAGTTTGTTGCTATTTTTGTTATTGGTATCCAGAACTTTTTGATGGTAAAGAAGGGTTTTTTAACGCTTTTTATCTTTAGTATCTTCTTGCTGCCACCGATTTTATTATCGTTACAATCTCTTATTGAGACGGGCTTCGTAAAACTTATCTGATTTTTATCGATCTTGCTATCTTTTGACCTGATCATTAATGGCGTGATCTTTATTAAATCGTTATTTTTCTGAGTTTTAAAGGAACTGTACATTGAACATAGAGGCTTGACTGTCCTTAGGGCTTGAATATTAGATTGCCTGCTGTTTGGAACCGAGATTGGAACCCGACTTCGATAAGTATAGGAAATACCTCGATCGTTTATGCGTTGGTGTTATATTTAGTCTCGATTTACGTTACGAGTGATGTTCTGATTAAAAACCACGTTTGTGTAGCTCATTGTGCGATGTTTAGGAATTCAATAAATAAATATAACTTTTTTGTCAATTTCAATGAGAAGATATTAACAAAAAATACGGTCTTCTTGAGTTTTTTATCCGAAATGTACTCGAAACAGTCATTCTCCAAATTGGTTCAAATTGCAAGTGAATACCTTTTCTTTTTTTCTTTTTGATTCCATAATTTTTCGTTCTAGTAATAAAAATAACAATAACAATAAGAAAATGCTTCCTAACCTCCACTAGGAAAAAAATAATAACCGAAGTAGTAATGTTCTTGAAGACTTTAAGTCATAAAATTTGCAGTTTGTTTGTTTGAACAATCACCAAACTAGACAAAGTAAGATGCAAAATAACAAATCGCCACAAAAAAATGCAGTTTTAAATCCCAATTCCAACCCAAATTAGTATCACTACCCACTTCACTGGAATTAATAGGACGTCTATAAATCTAATACTAGGAACTACCTCAAAATGCTCAAAAACTTTCTGTGTAGAGAAGATAATCAGTCGGTCAGTAACTATAATTCGTTCCTATAAAGGACGAAAGGAAGGAAAAGTATTCAAGATACTCTTAGCGGAAACAGTCTCCTCGAATTCGGGAATGAAGCAGCCAGAAACCATTGTAAGAGATAATAGATGTGTAAAAAGAGTGTGCAGAGAAAAAAAGATATTTTCGAAGTTATCGACCGAAAGGGTAAAAAAAACTCGAGAATCTTCAAGGTCAATAAATAAAATTGGAGTCAGGCTGTTCGTACATAGGCTTCCTGCAACTCCTGCGACAAATCCCCGAGCCATGGACGTGGAAACGATATGTTGGTTGTGGATAAAAAGTAGATACAGCAATACAAAAGGATGAGAAGTAGAAATCCCGTTAGAACGCTCAAATTGTCAAGGGCATAAAACCAGGATATTTTCCAGCAAGGAAGAAAGTCGACGTCTTTCAAACTGAGTGAAGTTCTGGAGTACCAGGTTAAACCCACTTAACAGTAAAGTAAAATTTCCTAAATTAAACAGGACAAAAAAAGGAGAAAGAAAAGTATGCAAAATATGTCTCACGGAAGGGATTTGGCAAAGGAGCTATCGAGCAAAATAGAGTACTATAAAATTGCATGATTATTCTTTCCCCTCTTTTCTTGCACTATTTTACTATGCAAACTTTTTAACATTCCTAAAACTGTCCAATTCCGATAAGTTTGAAATTCTTATTCGTATTACATAGTTCAAAAACCATACAATCTGAGTAATTAGGTCACTATAATAAATAACTCGAATTCTCACAAATACTTGAAAATATGAGAGGCATCAATATTGTTGTCTTTATTGCAGTTCTACTCCTAGCGGCTAAATCCACAGCGGAAAAATAAGATGGTAAGGTCTAGGGTGTTTCTGATTGCATTTATTCTGCAAAAGAATCCTTCAATGTATTAACGAAGCTTTTCAACTAAGAGACTTCGGATGCTGTTGTCAATGATATGGTAGAATTAGGAACGAGAATACCCTAACTGTTAAAAAATTGCGGAGACACCTAGGATGCTGAGTCTTTTGCAGAAGAATTACCACCAAAGTGCGTGAAAGGCTTAGGAGACGGAGCAAAAATAGTTTTAAGGCTATTAGACTAAACTGATTAGCAAGCCCGATTTGAAATTGATGTGCTTTTGCTCAAAATTCTTTACAACAAACACTTGCAGAAAGAATGTCCATTTTTATAGAACACAACTCTTTCTTAAATAAAGGACATTAGTAGTTGCATGGGTGCAGTTAGCAAGGTTGATGACCTTTATGACCAGCTTGAGGAGGCATATGACAATTCCAAGTACAATTAGACTGTCGACTTGTCTACTGACATCCTAAGCATGATTCCTAAGACTTTGGAACTGTGTGGTCAAACTTAAATGGCAGATACCTACAGGACAGATTTGCCGGATAGATGCATTAAAAGCTTAAACCACTTCGGAAAACTTGCAGCAAGCTATGAAGAGTCAACTTCGGGCATTGAATGGGTAATTAGTCACATTTTCGAGATGTTTTAAAGGTTTTATGAAGTTCAATACACTTGCCCGATCTTTGATACAGAAACAAAAAAGGAAAAAATTAGCGAAAAGATTGCATAGGAAACAATTGACAAGATTTTTAGAGCACTGGGAGATTAGAACAATGCCGAAAGAATACTCAGATACCTTCCGTGATTTTGAGAATGAATCACTTAAAATAAATTTATCTTGAATTTTTGTAGTTAGGAAAACAAATAATAAAATAATAGAGCAAATTAAGTTAACGAATCAAGTCCTTGCCTCCCCTATCACTAGTTCTCGATATCCATTTTATAGCACGTTTTGTTTTATTTTCTATGAATTTTCTCTCCTGTATTGTATTTAGAGATATCTTATTCTTACGAGTAGCTATTTCTCCTTAGTATCGATAGAAACTTTCGAAATTATTCAGCCTCGGCTTATTCGAATTCTTATTTGAAACTTTTCAAACGAATTTTGATTTTAAACTGTTGTTTATCCAAAGATCTTTCGTGAATAGAATTAAGTTATCTTCTTTCTTTGAATTATTGATTGGGACTTCTAAGGATTTTTTACAGTAATTTGTCGCGTAATTCATCATAATTATCAACTAAAAAGGATTTTTATGCGGATTTCTATTTTTTGGCGAGCTTTTCTTTGAGTTTATCATTATACAGTAAGAACATGTCACCGTACTTATGACTTAGAGTTATTTCTGTTTTGAGCGCTTGGTCTATTCTAAGATTGACAAGATTGACCACACGTTATCTTTCTTAATTTGAAAAATCTCCATTTTGAAGACTTTGGTGAGTTAGCCTTATTAAAATTTTCAAGGGAAATCTTTCAACTTGCGATTGATCGAAAAATTAAAGAAGGTCATTTTGCTCGTCAAAACAGACAGAAATTTACTCTTCTTTAGTGAAATACTCTTCATGAGTTATTCTAAAAGACAACTCGAGACATTTTAATTTAATATTCACTCCTGCTTTTTACGAGTCGAACTTTGACATAAAATTCTCTATATAATCTTTTGAAATAGGGGAATATTTTTTGTTTTCATTGAACAATAGTCTTGACAAAAATAGCATCTAAGTCTCAAGCTAAAAACTCACTGGTTCAATAAAACTTTGCTAACTCGTTGATTTCTCTGGGCCGTTCGAACTTTCACCATTTTTAAGCTACTCAATATATTTCAAGAGCCGAGAAAAGTTACTGGTCTCCAACATTTGCGAAGAGTAAATTTTAAGAAAGTACTGATAGTATCCTTTAACTTTTCTTAGACTTTTAAAGTTTTAAAGAAGATATTCCTAGAAAACCTTGAATGCGTTTTCATAATTTGCAGTTGCCCCTACTCTCGTGCTTTTGTAAGTTTTGTAAGACTCTTTTGGAATTATTTACAGTAGCAACATCCCTGCTGAAATGAGCTAACTTTCGAATTTAGAGTTTCGCAGTCGTATATACATTGGTTCGAAAACATCTTCGATCGCAAAGTTAACCCAATTTTTTGTTACTTTAGCGTCGTTGATTATTTTAGTTTTAGCCACAAATTTCGTGATCAAAGAAACAATAACCAAAATTTATTGAAGATATTCCTTTGTTAGCATTGTTTTGTTGCTCTGTTAGACAGTTTACTTACAGAATAATTGGAAAAGCTTAGGATTTTGAACAAACCATTTATAGGATAGAAACCTAGAAATAGTTTATTTGTCGGACAAATCAGCATCTTTAATGGCATTTTAAAGGAATAGCTACATGAAGTGCAATCTCTAATCTGATGTATTTTCAATGTCAATATTTT
>JAOWAT010284510.1:0-17774 GCA_028571025.1 Longipedia americana
AGTTATTTAATGTAAAAAAATTCGTTATGAAGTAAAAATTTTGATATTTTTTGAGTTTTCTTAGGCGGGACAAAAAATTGATCACAAAATGCTGTCAAAATTCTGCAAAAATTTTTATGCCTTACAAAAACTGTGAAAAACTCGATTTTTGACTTCATAACGGAAAAAATTTTATAAAATAAGAAAGTTTCCTCGGAGTTTTTTACAATAAAAAATGTCCCTCTAAAGATATTTCTATTTTCAAAAAAATCCTAAAATGACCATTTACCTAGGCGGGACAAAAAACCGATCATTTTCATCACGTTCCTCAGAATCTCCCTAATGTTTAACCCCTTTGAGATTATTTTCAATTTTCAAGCTAATTTGAGAAAACATTGAAAATGGAGAAAATCCTTTAATTCTCAAAGAATTATGCAATATGCAATGATGGGCTAACTCAAGTACTTTACTATTAAGTCTTTAGTATCAAGAAACATTGATAGGTACTGAAAAGAAAGGCCTCTTAATGCCCGAATTGCTCTGGACTTACAGTTGTTCAGAATTTCCTTAAAAAGGCTTATTTTGTTGTCAGATATTCTCATTCCAAAATGTCAAGTTCCTGATCAAAATATATAACCCAACATATTTTTTAAACCTCTTACTTCTTTCTCCCCATTTTCTCTGTTGGTGTCTTCTCTGCCTTGATTGATTCTTCTTTCGTAATAAACTCTTGAATAGGATCAACAACAGGTATTTCAATGTCCATAAACTCTTCTGGATCATCTACCACTTCCCCATCCATCTCCTCTACAGCCTCACTCAATTTCAGTTGCACGGATTTCACTGGACTGCCACTAGCGCTGTAGTTGAGGTCCAAAGTGTTTTCTACTTTGATTGTAGGAACCTGGAACAGACAAATGACAGTTGAATTCCACATTTCTGAGTCTAGTCTTCTGTTGGACCTCTTCTAGAGATGAGGAAGTAGGAGTCCTTACCTGTAACAGTTCATCCATCATGAATTTGTTCGAGCTGTTGTCTGTTGGCAGCTCACCAAATTCAGATTCAGTGCTAATGTTGGTTTCCCCCTTTACTATCGTCATTCTTGTTGAAGGGGCAGGAGGTCCTTCGAAACGACTTGGTTTTATGTCTTCAGCCATTTTAGGTGTTCTTTCACGCTATAAGTATCAACATGGGTAGATGCTGAAAGAAATAACATTTGAATAACGAAAATTGCTATCAGTTCTGCAGTTGAGTGAACTAAAGTTAAAACTAGAATTGAAAATAACAAATTTTGAGAGATGGTTTTGCACTTCATAACTATTTTCTTTCTTCCAGAAACCCTCTAAATATGCAAAAATCTTGAGAGAAGATATATTAAGAAAATAACCCAAATGAGGAGATATGTTGGAATATCAAATGTTTTAATTTTTTAATGTTTTAATTCATTGATATAAGTTTAGTGGAAGACGTTATTAGATGAATATGTGCTCTTTCTTCATCAGATTTTCTTGAGTAAGAATTATCTGTTGGTCAAAGAATGATGTGTCTTGAAATAGCAGTGAAAGGGTTGCTATTTCTCATCTCAACTATTTCACTTTTACTCCCTTATAAAAATCAGTTCAATTGAAAGTATGGTAAGTTTTCAAACTTTAAAGTGTTCCTTATCTTTGTTTGGAATCACAGGAAAAAAGTATTTTGTAGAAAGAAAGGGGTTACATACATAGTACCAAGAACCAAAATTGCTACTTCTCAGTCCACTTTTAAATTCAGTTCACTTTACTTTGAATTTCTAACAATGTGGTTTTATTCTTATCACAATGAAAAGCACAATAAATTAAAGAGAGGCTGAAGTTTTTTCACTTTCAAACTGAAAATTTTCCAAATTGTCTCAAAAATGAGAAATGAGTGAAATTTTTTTTTCGCCAGCCCATTAGCACCCACGACCAATTTTAATTTCTAAAATTTGTGATCGTGGGTGCCGTTATTGATCATTCCAGAGGAAGTGTGCAGTTTTGCAGAAAATGTTCAGTACATTGATTTCCTTAATTTCTCTGGTATGTTACAACAACGGCACCCACGGCCAAAAATAAAAAGTTACTGTGGGTGCCCACTAGAGTGGGACAAAAAAAATGTTTTGACATTTTTTTAATTTTTAGACCATTCATATTTTTTTCAGTTTAAAAGTGTAAAAAAGTTCCGCCTCCCTTTAGGCTCTATTTTCTTGTTCAGATAAAAATTCACATATCACATGTTTTTGCATATCAATGTCTTTAGATGAGATATTATGAACCTTTTTCAAATGTTCTTTGATACCTCTTATTCTCTTAGAAGAATATTCGCACTCAGTGCAATAAAACATTTCCTTACAGTCTATCATATGTTCTCTCACAACTTTTGCACCTTGAAAATTTTTACCACAAACATGACAGGTGTTGTAAAATTTATGAGTCATTGCATGATTTTTCAAGCTAGATATAGTGTTAAATTCCTTAGAGCAAGTCTTGCAAGTTATATCAATGCTACATGTGTGAGCTTTTTTGTACATGATTCCACACTGTGCACAAAAAGTTTCCTTGCGTACGTCACAGTTTTCAGTTTCCAACTGAAAAAAGTTTTTCTTGTGGTGATTCCTACCATGATCTATAGTATCTTTTAAGTTATTTTCATTCACTGAATATCCGCATTCCAAACAATTGACATACTTTTTCTTCTCTTTGGCCATATTTTCACTTTTTAGCCCAAAGTGATTTTCTTCAACATGCCTTTTAATTGTAGATTGGAACATTGGGTGCTGACATAATAGACAAATTTGAAATGTTGAAAAGTGCAATTTTCTAATATGGTTTTCAATGTTTATGCACCTATATGAGCAAATCAAGCATTTTTTCATCTCATTTACATTAGGGATAATTGCTGTATTTGTTCTGAAGTGATGTATGAAATGTTCTTCAATTTCCTGATTATCCTTAAACTGAGATCCTTTTAATTGAATCCCACAATATGGACAACATTGATGAAATTGAATTTTGCTTGCACACTGCTTTGACACTACTAAATGTACTCTCAATTGATCAAAGTTTGTAAAACACTTTTCACAACTATCACAGTGAATCTTCAATGATTTGAAAAGTTTATTTCCTTTTTCAATGTAAGCTCTTAGATACGTATGGACATTTTGAATTAGCTGAACCCTGCTTTTTAATTCATTCTCTGATATTGTCTCTGATGATTTACATTTCACTACAATTTTACCACTAACCCTCTTCAATAAGCTTTGTCTATCATAGTAGTTAAAACTAATTGAATTCTTTTCAAAATCTAATTGTTCAGTTTCTTTTGAATCTTTATTGGCATTATGAAATGAATCTAGTTGAGTTGAGTCTTTTTTTAAGTACCTGCTTTGAATTTCTGTATCATAAAACTTAACCATAGGGTATTTATCTAAACTTGCCTTTGCATCTTTTATATGATCAACCATGTGCACCAAGCCATTAGGTTTGAGATACAATGATGAACTATCAGGAGCCAGCTCCATATTTACTTTCAATTTATCAGGTACTTTTACGTATGAGTCATCATAAGAATTGTCTACATCATAGGAACATGATCCAAGAAGCATTGTTATCAATTTTGTTGTCAATTCATTCCACTCACTCATTATCATTTCAATGATAGCTGACTTGCAAATATTTTTAACATTCTTGATTTTGGACACAACTAAGAATTCCCACAAGGAACATTCATTATACTTGATAGGTTGAAAAACTCCAAATGTTTGAGTAGATTCACATTTTGTCATTATTCTATTCAAAGTTGAATCAATGGGTGTACTTTCTTGGTGATTTGACAGGAACTGCTCAGATTTCATAATTGGTTGCATTGGTACAGTAGGGTTACTTTGAGAGGGGACAATTTTACTTGAACTGTTTTGTGTTTCCTCCTCTACAATTTTCTTCTCAGGTTTAATAAGTTGTTGCATTGGTACAGTGGGGTTACTTGGAGAGGTGACAATTTTATTTGACCTGTTTTGTGTTTCCTCCTTTTCGATTTTCTTTTTGTAAAGTCCATTTATAGTTCTTTCAGCTCTTTTAACATCCCGTTTCAACTTGCATATATCTACCTTCCTGAAATAAAAAGCAAACAAAATATGTAATGGAAGTTTAAAAACAAGTTAAAGGCAATACTGTCGATTAGTCCTTTGAATTTGATTTCCCTCCAGTACGTAAATTTCTATCTCCTGTCCTAAAAATGTTCTTTAAATGTGCAATTGATATAGTATCTAGTCAGAGGGAACAAATTAAAATCCCTGCCAATAAGAGTCCATCTTTAGGAAAGGGATCAGAGAATTTAACTTGAAAAATTCAGTGAGAAGAAGGAAAAGATGTGAAATTTGGATCCACTTTGGATTGAACGTGTGAAGCAAGATTTTTTTTTGAGATTTTCTTTGACAGGTTCTGAAAGTAGAGTATCTGGGATCTAAAAACTTTAATTTGAATGTGTGCTTTGGTCTATTTGCAAATCACTCGATGAGGCGGATTGCTTTTATCAAAGTGCTAAAAACTTTTATGAAAATCTCTGTTTTTGCGAAATTTTTGAGAATCTAAAACATGAATTAGAAAGCTGAAAGCATTTTCTTTCAATAGAATTAGCATGTTATAAATAACATATACATGCAAAGCCATGTTTTTGTATGTTTAATTCACATCATTGATATGATTCAGAAGATAGTAGTACACAATAGTAGTTGCGATTATTGTTTCATAATTGTGGCAGTTCAGATAAGAACCCGGTCCTTTTATAAATCTTATGTAGTGAACTTTCTAGCCAAATATCGAAAATTTGGTACGTCAAAGTGTTCTTCTTCATAACAAATGAAAGTTCAAGTGCTTGAGAAAAATTATGTAATTACAAAATTTTTTGAATTTTCACTTAATATGACCATTATACATGTTCAAACTTTTGTAGATGGCGCTGTCAAAATTTTACACTCTTGTTACAAGCAAGGAGTACTCACATTGAAAAAATTTCAATAATAATTCTAAAAGTATAGGAAATATACTCTCTATTTTTAAATTTCCAGAAGACAAATATTTTGCCAAATTTTTGATATTTTGCTTGAAAGTTTACTACATTAGATTTATCAAAGGGCCGGGATCTTATCTGAACTGCCACAATTATTGAAAGACTTACTTATTTGGTAATATAGATGGCACATAATCTGGATGCCTATTGTTCGGATGCTTTCGCCTTGTTATGAAATGTGCATCACAAATACGTGTCCATGGTGTGGGTTGCCACTCAGTTCCATCATCATGTTTCCTTTTAGCTACCCTCTTCACAGCAACTATCCATAGCCTTCTTTGCTCTTCCTTCCCTTTTCCAGTTGGAAATTGGTACATCTTATGGCCTGTACCATTGGTGTTCTTACAACCTTGTACACAGCAATAGACATATGTCTTGCGTTTGTATTTTCTGAAAGAGATGAAACTACTTGATCTAGTAGTATGAACTTGCATTTAAATAAGCTAACTGGACAATCTCAGGTATACAACAATTTACCTCCAAACGAAGGCAATCCTGACGAAGTGCATTTATGTAGTGCAGTACACACATTCCAAGATTTTGATTTTGGTAATATATACATTGTCATACATAATAGATTTCCCGTAATACAAGCTCAAGTAGATTATAGAGTAAAAACGCCATGTGGGGGATTTGTGCGGACATTTTATTGCGGAAAATTGTAAAAAAGTTTTTCAAGCAGGATGTGCAATAAGTTTCATGAAAATATTTGAAATGTTTGTTTTTCAGACATTTACCCATTTTAAAAATTATGATCAATTAACAATTTTGAAATATCCTTTGAGTTTAGATCTAGACAATATAAAATTAGCATTGTTCACTCTTTTTCCGGGAAACTGTGGCATGTACAAATTTAAATAAGCAAAAAAGGAATTAGATAAATTACATTTCTTCTTTTTATTCAAGCCCTAGCCAGCCTTTAGATCAAACGGGGGGGTTTATATTGTCATTTTCAATCGATTCCTTCAACTCCCTACTCTTTACTTCCTGGAAATTCTGTGTGATATGACAGCATAGAGCCCCAAACGACACATTTGTAATTTGAGTGTCACATTTGTCATTTCGCCGCTGCGCCAAGTGACGGGTTTAGATGTGATGAGAAGGGGGCAAAATTTGAAATGAAGGCGAGTAAAATTTGGTAAATTCCATAGAAATGAGAGTCGAATTTTGCCACCTTGTAGTCCGGGAGAGCTATTATGAAAAGTCACCAAATTTTACTCACCTTCAGTTTAGGTCAATTTGGGCATTTTACTATTTTTCCATATTAACCTCTTTTTAAACATACAAACAAAATGTAAACAAGCTCTAAAATGAAAATGAGTAAAATTTGGTGAATTCCATAGAAATAAAAGTCGAATTTTGCCCCCTTGTATTCCGGGAAATCTATTATGAACGACACTGTACATAAATGCTCTTCCTCTGGAGTCATTGTATGAAAAAGTTCATGCCTTCATATGAGGTAAAGTATGGTATACCTGAGACATTTTGCATAGATTATAATGTTGAACCACTAATCCACCTAAACTAAATTTAGGTAAATGTTGTTTTAATCTTAATTTTACACTTACTTTTTGGGTATTTTAATTGAATCATTGCTGTTAAATTGGTTTAACGTGGTTTGTTCCAGTTTAATTGGATTAACATCTACCATGTCTTCAGGGATTTCATTTTTTGTCTCAAATTTATCGCTATTCACATCCACAAAAGTCTCATCAGACATATTGATGTCTTCACCAGTTAATCTAGTATCTTCATCTATTTGGATTTCACTCTTGATGAATGATTCTGCATCTATGGGAAGTGCTTCATAAGTGTCAATCTCCATACTTCTATAAAAGAAAATATTAAAGAAAAACAGTTAAGAGCATAAAAACTCCATAGAATATTTATTGGTTTAATAACTCTTCAGAATCTTGATAATCATATCTCCTTATCTGTTTTCCAATGACAATATCAGAAAGAGGTATTTTATGCAAATCCCTCAAATGATCTTTTATGCCTCTCAGTCTTAAAGATGATTTGTTTCATTCATTGCAATAAAATATTTCTTTACAGTCTACCATTTGCTTTTGGTATTTTTTCCACAAATATGGCACTTATTAAATAATGTGTGTGACTTGGCATGATCTTTTAATTTTGAGATTGAATCAAATTCCTCAAAATAAGTTTTTCAAGACCTATCCATAGTTGCTGCACAATTATGTTTTTTATTATGTTGAAGCTTCTTAGTATAAATAACACCACAAATGGCACATAGGGTTTCATAATTCTTTATATATTCATTTGATGTTAAAAGAGTGCCACTCCTTAGATAATGGCTTTTAGCATGGTTAACTGCTTCCTCTGGAGAACTAATAAAGTCACAATGAGGACATTTAATGAAATTTTTGCTTTGCAATTCTTTTGAATTATATGGTATTCCAAAATGGGATTCCATAACATGACTTTTGATAGTTTCCTTAAAACAAGGCTTATCACACAAAAAACAAGATTGATATGTTGGAAAATGAAGTTGTTTCATGTGAGTTTCAATTGGAACTCTGGTATAACCTTGGCATATAGAGCACTCAGTAGGTTTCTGCCTCTTAGACATTGTGGTTTTTGTTCTGAAATGATGAATCAGATGCTCCTCAATTTCTTGGCAGTCTTTAAAATTTTCTTTTTGAAACTCAATACCACAATATGGACAAATTTGATAAAATTCAATTTCTCTCTGACATTCTTTTGCCATCACTAAATGCATCTTTAACTGATCAAAATGTAAGAACACTTTATTACAAGTGCCACAATAAATTTTTATTGATTTGAATATCTTATTTCCAGCCTGTAGATTATTTTTCAGATATGAATGCACTTTTTGGATCATTTGAACTCGGTTCTTTATTTCTTCTTCAGAAATCTCTTTGGAATTTTTACATTTCACCATAATTTTTCCTTCCATTTTCTTCATAAGTTTTTCTGAATCATAGTAATTGAAACAAATTTCATCTCTATCAAAATTAGAATCTAATATCACAGTAGGTTTTTGTGCTGTTTCTTGATCAAATCTAATTCTTTCCTTAAGACTGGTGTCATATTCAGAACTATTTTTAATTTCCCCCACTTCTTTATACATTTTTAGGACCTGATCTACATCCTGAACATAATTAGTATTAGTCACAAATCTATGAGGTTTTAGGTACAATGATGAACATTCTGGCACTAATTCCATTATCATTTTGAGTTTATCTGGCACTTGCACAAATGTTTCATATGAATCATCAACATCATAGGTACAAGTTCCTAATAATACGGAAATTAACTTTTCAGTCAACTCTTTCCATTCTGTCATCACTGCATCCAAGATTTCAAGTTTACATAAATTAGCTGTGTCTTTAATTTGAGTTAAAACTAAAAATTCCCATAAAGAGCATTCATCATATGGAATGTGATTTGTGCCATATGTCTGAGTGAATGATGACTTTAATCTATATGTTCGATCTTCAGTAATCTGCAAGGGTTTGTGTTTTAAAAGATTAATTGCTTGAATAGATGATGATGACAAATCTACTATTTGTTGTGGAGAAAGTGAATCAGATTTCTCAATAAAGGCACTTTTTTCATTGTTTGATTTGATTTTGCTGTCTCCATTCAAAATAGTTGTCTGAATAGATGATATTTTTGAATCTTCTATTTGTTCTGGAGGAATTATCTGAGATTTTTCTGTTGAGACACTATTTGTGTTGATCAACCTTATTTTGTTCTCTGCATTTAATGACTGGTTTGTTGATCTAAGAGTTGCAAGTGAAATGACTTTCAATTTTCCATTTAGATCGCAGTCTTTGTAATATCTATCAATGCTTCTTTCAGCTCTTGCAACATCATTTTTCAATTTTGTTAAGCTAACTTTCCTGAAATGCAGAAAAAAATCAATTTTTAGCAAAGATTCATAATCAGGAGATATAATTAAAGACAGTCTTGAACAAGAATTTCTACAGAACCTGGATTACTTACTCCAAAGAATAAAATATCTGATTTCTTTATTTTCCACTTATCTAAAAAATTTAACGACATCTCTCAATATAACGACATATTTTCAGCAAAAAATGTTTCATTTATTGAATAAAGCTCTCGAAATAACGTGTGTTACTGTTGACAAATATTAAAGTTGTAAGTCCAAAATTGACTGATTATTGTAAAACGGGCATTATTAAATCAAAAACAAGATTTTGTAATTGAGGTTCTCTGGAAGATCTGAATGAAGGAGGGTTTTCACCATTGAGAATAACTTTTGATATTTTCTGTGGATTCCCCAAATTCTGGGAGGGCACCAAGTAACCCCAGACCCCAGTTGGAGTCAAACTGGGGTTACATGGGCCCTCCCAGGATTTGTAAAATTCAGACATTATAAACTTATTCATAATAGTGAAAACCCCACTTCATTCGGACCTTCCTGAAAGCCATAGTCGCAAAGTCAATTTTGGACCTACAGCTTTGAGATGGGGGTCAATTATGGCTATTGGTGTTTGTAAACAGTACCATTTAAAAAAGCTCAAACTGTACTTAACCGTCTAAACGCCGACGACCAAATTTGGTCGCTGGGAGATTCTGCATTGCTTTGTGTTGTATGCATGATAAAATCTGGGAATTTGCATGCATTAAACAAATACCCGAATTCGAAATTTTGAAACTGCTTTTCGTTTTTTTACTTTTCACATTCAAGATTTGATTCACTTACTCTTTTTTTCAGTGAATTAATATTGGAAGGAATATTTGGTAATTTTGGGGTCAATATTTTTTGGCGTTCTATGGGTTAAGTAAAATTTTCTCAAACATCCACTTCTCCACTAAATAAGTATCATATAATGTCATTTTCATTAAAGGGACACAAGCCTCTCGACCATTTAAATCTCAAAAGTTGGTATTTGATCTGTTATGAATTTTCACTTTAACAATTTTTTTCATTCCCCTTCCTGCACCAGGTAATTGGTGCTTTTTGTTTCATTTTGGTGCTTTTCTCTTTTGAGATTTTATTATCTGCTCAGAGGAAGTTATGAGATATTTTTTGGAAAAAGTAGCATCAACAAATTAATTTCCAAAATGGATCCTATTTTAGATGGTCTTGCCCTGGTTTTACATGTAGAACATTTTCCCAGATTTTTGTAAAACAGAATAAAATGACTAGGGTGGACAATAAAATTGCAAAATTAAAAAGCACCAATTTGAAACAAAAAGCACCATTTACCAGGTGAAGGATGGAATATGGAAAAAATTGTTAAATTGAAAATTCATATTGGACCAAATACCAACTTTTGAGATTTAAATGCTCGAGAGGCTTGTGTCCCTTTAATTGTGCAAAATAGTATACTACCAAGTTTTTTTTACGGTTTTGCCATTAATTTTTTCAAAAATTTCGTTTTCTGAATTTTTGCATTTTTGGAGCTGATTTTTTGAAAAATTCTGCTTAGTGCTTGAAAATTTTGTCTTGAGTTTTTGAAATTTTGGGAGTTTTTCAAAAATGTTTGCCAATATTTTTCAAAATATGCTTAAAAAACAGCTTATTTTCGTATTTCTGCGTTTTTCAATTTTTTTACTGAGGTTTTACGAAAAATGGCCTGAGTTTCTCGAAAATTTTGTCAAAAAAGACTGACTATAGGATAATGAAATGGATCATGTTTTAATAATGGACCTATCTAAAGAAATAGGACCATTTTTAATTTTCTGATAGTTTGTATTTGATAAGATTCATATCAAAAGTGTTTTAGTTTAGTGATAATAATATGATGTGATCAACTTAAAAGTATATCAATACAAAATGCATACATGTATACATATAAAGTATGGTTCATATTTAACAAGAGAGAAGTTAGGAATCTTCTACAATAGGTTTACGAGGATTTCTCTTTGAACATTTTTTTAAATTTTTCCTCTGATATCCTTATTAAATGGAATTATTCAACTTAAAAAATCATAAGTTTAACAAAAATGAATTTACTAAATATAGAAGAAAGATTTAACTTGTTTACAAAACTCCTTAGGCTATTTATGAATATTGTTAGAAAATACTAATTCAGTGAGTGACATATTATTTGTGTTGTCCCTTATTCGTACGTACTACACTTTATATTTTGTAGCTCAGCAAATGTGCAGGTTTTATGTACTCAGCGGAATGTCGCAACATAGGCAACTGTCAATGGTGGAATAAACCATGCATTGTTGAATGAAAATTGGTTCTTGCGCCCATGCAAATATGACATGGTTTGCGATGAATTTGTGCAGTGAAAAATACATTTCAGTACCCTGTATTTTGCTCTAATTAGTAGAAATAGTGTACAATAAAATATGCAATCTTAGTGACGTGAAACATTTTAATGAATTATTTTATATTGTAATAGATGACGTGAGCATTTTCGTGCAGTTTTTATGTGTTGTAATCCTCAAATTGCACAAAAAAATTGAATTCATTGTAAAAAGAAAGAATTCAATCATCAAAATATTCATAGGTTCATTTATAATTGTGTTTGCTAGATGAACTCTAATAGTCGATAAAAATCAAAGGCAATTTCTAAGTCTGAATTCTATAAAATTAAAAGTTGATAAATCCAAAATCTATAAAATTAGATGTTGATTAATCCAAAATCTTTAAAATTAAAAGTCGAAGAAATTCAAAGTTAATTTTTAAATCCGAATTCTATAAAATTAAGATGCAAGTGATCGTGTATGGTGCTTTTACTGCTCTGTCATTGACAGCACTTGTGTTGAAAAAGATCACATGGACTAGTGTTAAAAATGTGGACTCGAGCAGTGATTCGAATTTTAAGACTTTGCAGAGGAAGTTTTTTTCGGCCTACTTCCTGGCCCTAATGGGTGATTGGCTTCAAGGGCCGTATGTGTATCAACTGTATTCGAGTTATGGGTTTGCGGGTGGGTGAAAACAGCGGGTTTCAATCAAAAGAAGAAAGGGTTGGGCAAAATGTTTTAAAATGATGTACATCAATCATGTCTTCAGCCATTAAAAAGATATGTTCTCTATCTCCCCAAAAAGTTTACCAACATCATATGAGGCGTCCCAGAGGATTTTTGTGATGAAAAAGTTTTACTTCATTTTCAAGCACTTCTATGACATCTTTAGTAACTCCATGCAAAATTTCAGACTCTAGATGTGATCCCAAATTCTGATATGAAAGAAACAATTTTGAAAATTTTCAGTTTTATGAAGTAAAATGAAAACTTTAAATGCAAATTTGTCAAATCTAAAGTTTTTTGTCATCACAAATATCAGCTGGAATGCTTCATATCTCAAATCAATTAGAATACAAAAATTTGTGCACTTTTTCTAAATATTAATACAGTAGAAGACGGATATAGTGTCACAACATCTTTAGAGCCAAGACAAATATAGCGCCGAACTCAAAGATGGATATAGCGTCACTATATCCTTCATGATGTTGCTATATCTGTACTGTCACTATATATGTCATGAGGCTATTTCCGTCTTTGACTGTTATATAAAATTTTCATAATGGACCACATTAAATTCATATTCTAATCTTAATCATTATTTTTGCAACAGTCTGTTCATGATTTATTTGTAAAATTTGATATAAATTTCATTCGAAATATGAATTAACATTGACATTTTTTGGGATACATTTTATCATGGTCCACTGTAGTGATTTATCAAAATTTATGTGTTAGTGAAAAAGCATGTTGCATCTTTGCTAAACTCCAAAAAGTTTTGAAAACACATCTGACACCATTTTTTGAAATTGACCCCATGATTTGCTTGATTGAAACCCGATAATTTTTGCTCCAGAGACTCAAATTGCGATACTCTTCCTAATGGGGTTCGCGTCTAGTTCAACGTTTGGGACATGTACGGGTCCACTTTCGGATAAATTCGGGAGAAAAAAGATGACTTTAGTGTTTTGCGTGATTTATGGATCGTGTTGTATCATAAAGTTGTCAAGAAACTTTTGGGTTCTCCTAGGTGGAAGGCTCATGAGTGGGATCTCTACTTCACTTTTGTTTAGGTTTGGATTTCATAGATTTAGAAAAAAACATATAAATCAATGGCTCTGAAATACACTGAAAATGAAATGATTCAATAACTGTTTGTCCCCAAATGACACATGAGTTGCCCAATGGACTTTTAAAGAAAAATTTTCTTTTAATATTTTTGTAAATTACCTTAATTTTGCATGTAGTATACTTTATTTTTTTATAAACACACTGTTTCTTCGTTTTTTATCAAAAAGTTTAATATTCTCAAAATAGGCTTTTTTCAGAGCTCAGTTATGAAATGATCCAAGTTTTTCGTCAATTTTTATTAAAAAGCTGAATTTAACAAAAATCTTGAAAATTAACATTTTATTTCTCAGTTTTGGGAAAATTAGGTGCTCAGTTTAAAAAGCACCTTTCAAAAAATCCTGAAAAATCTGTGAAATTCAAAGACCCATTTTCCTAACAGTGTATTCGAATCGTGGTACGTGAAAGAACACTTGGACCACTACAACCTTCCCAGCGAATGGCTGCCAGAAACCTTTGCCACGACCACATTTGCCAATGGCCTTATTGCCATTTTCGCCGGAATCGTGGCCAATGGTTTTGCCGAGAGTCTCGGCTTTGGTCCCATTGCGCCGTTTATGATCGGAGTCTTCTGCTTCGTCATGTGCTTCAGTGTGGTCTATTTGACGTGGAATGAGAATTATGGGGATCAACAAGTGGATTTGGTACACTCATACAAAGAAGGAAAGACCAAATAAGATAGAAAGAACAAAAAGAATTTTGACATTCATTGCAAGTATTAATTGTGCAATCTCCAAAGATTGTAAATAAATGGAAGTCCAAATATTGCTTCATAAATGGCCATTTATGTACAGTGGTAGAAAATAGTTTTGGCAATTTTTTTAGACATTCCTGCATAATACCCCTCTCACGAAAATGGATGCCATTAATTCATTTTTTATCGTCCAAAAATGTTTTACATACCATAAGAAAGCTGAGATTCTCAGGTTTTCAAAACTACCATTGTACACCTCCTACCCGCCGGCAAATGCCCACAATTTCAATTTTAGGAAAAGGAAAAATTTGGGAGAATTTTCTGCCATCTTTTTAGGATGAATTTACGGGAATGTGTAAGGCTAGTATAAAGTGTTTTATATTTATGGAAAGCTGAGAATTTTAGCTTTTCAATGCTAAATGAATCACTTCATAACTCTAAAAATTGAGTTGATGGAGAATTTTTTCAGGAAGATGGACAAATTTTATTTTTTTATCTTAAAGCCCAAATTGCGGGTGTTTACCGGCAGGTAGGCGGGTGTTCAAGAATATTTTTTAGAAAGGTGAGACTTTCTTCTTTCCAATGATATGCTTATCATTTTGGTAAAATCAAAACTGTAAAAATGGCATCAATTTTCGTGAGAGGGGTAAAAGTGAGAAAATGTCATTTGCCATTACTATTTTCCACCACTGTATGTTAGGCAGATTTGCCAAACCAATCTATACCAATAGAAAAGGCCTTTCCTCACAATTGTTTGAAATTCCTACTTTCTGTTCTCTTCCTTAGGTTTGTGCTGTTGAGATCTGCGCCAAGGAATTCCCGGGCCGCAAAGTGGAAGAATACCGCCGCATGCTGGGCTCATTCGGGGTCTCCGGCGATTTGGCACTCCAGCAAATCTCCAGTCTCTCAGGGGGTCAAAAATCCAGAGTGGCCTTTGCCATTCTCTGTGCGCACAATCCAAATTTCCTTATTCTCGACGAACCGACAAATCATTTAGATATTCAGACAATTGAAGCACTAGGAAACGCATTATGTAAATATAAGGTAAGAATTTGGAGGAAGTACAGTGGATCCAGCAAAATCCTAATTAAATGCAAGAAATTTATTCAAAGGTCATAATTTTAATTATCAAATAATTTAATCAAATAAAGTGTCCACAGATTGCGTTAATCGAGAAAATTATATACTATTTTAAATATTTTTTTTTCTAACTAAGTTGTAATTTGATCGTTCTACATGATCACGGGATTTACATTAATTTTGATCAGACTTAGCCCATTTTTCCAATTTATACCCATTTTCACTCTTTTCAAAATTTACAGCATTTGCAATTGTTAAGATCTAAGTTTGGAAAATTTTCTAAGTCTTTCAGAAAAGTTTTTAAGATTTTGACTAACTGTGACCTGAGATTCACCCTAAATTTTTACCAAAGAACTTACTCGTAACATTTGTTACACGTAACATGTTTATGAAGTAGAATGGAAATGTTAAGCGTAACATTACAATATGTTACGAGCTCGACTGCCGCACGTTAAATTTTACTTTTATCCACAACCACCATATGATTTTAGAGCTGTGTGACCAAAACCAAAAAACTTATTAAACTTTTATTCAATTAAGGAGATAAAAAACACAATAAAAATCGACTTTCTCAAATTCAACCCCCAACCCCCTAGTTGTTTTTCATAATTATGCCAAAAGATCACCTTGTAATTAAATGGAATTTCATTTTTTGTCAAAACCGGTTCCCAAAAGCTACATCGTCTACAGAAGCAATTTGTACTTTTTGGGTCATTTTACTACATAACAAGAGGGTGCTTTCGTGAACCCAAGAAAGCAAAAAATAAAATTGTATTTAATTGCAGGATGATCTTTTGGTACAAAGAAGATAATTTAGCCCTTGTCTGGAAAATCCAAGACCCTTCGGCTTTTTTTACATCCTTACTAAGATACTAGATTTCCAGTTTCCTTGGCTAATCTAATCCTTTTTCTTCTCCTTCCTCTCTTTCATTTTTTGTCAAAACCGGTTCACGAAAGCTATGTCGTCTATAGAAGCAATATGTACTTTTTGGGTCATTTTACTACATAACAAGAGGGTGCTTTCGTGAACCCAAGAAAGCAAAAAATAAAATTTCATTTAATTACAGGATGATCTTTTGGTACATGGAAGAGAATTTAGGGCTTGTTAGGAAAATTCAAGACCCTTCGACTTTTTTTACATCCTTATTACTATGCCCAACTTTCTCCTCTTATTTTGAGTACTGCTAGATAACTGTCATAGGTGGAAAAGTGCAAAAGTGTCTCTACTCCTCTTATTCTCACCCAAGAAAGGAAAATAGAAAATTCACAAAGATTTAAGAATAAACTTTCTCTCTTCTGGTAAGTACTTCTTTTACTGCATTGTCTTTTGTTGTGACAGAATAACAACGTGGACTTCTATTTATTGCCTTCAAATCATAAAAATATTCAAAGGCAAAATTTGTTAGGAAAATTTTTTAAAAAAAATGAAGTGAGGTTTCATATAACGTTTGATCTCAGAACCGATATACACGTGGTGGTGCCTCTTACGATCCTTAATTGTGTCAGAAAAAACATGAAAAATGGTCAACAATAAGAATTTATCATCATAAATTTGACATTAATTAATATTCAAAATAAAATTATTAATTTAAGATGTCTAAAATGGAAAAAGAAAAGAAGAGAGCTTTCCTGGTGGATTATTTGAACAGAGGAGGTCAAAACCTGAAGCTAAAATTAGCAGAGAGTAAAAATGAAAAGACAGCGAACGTGATGAATAATGCACCAAATCTAAAATATGAAGAAATTATCTTTTTACTCAATAAGGGTATGGATATGAATTTGTTTGAAGATGATTTAATAAAATTATGGAACAAACCTAATGCTTCAAAAAGCACTAAAGAAAGTTTGACCCATAGAAATGATGGCAATGAACTGTTTAAGAAGGGTGACTTTCCAAGTGCTTTGGAATGTTATAACAAAGCTGTCATGAAAGCTAATTGCGCAGAAGAAGAATACTGTCTGGCTTTAGGGATGATGCAAATTGATTACTGGTTAAAATAATGCCTTTCAATGATTTTGGGGGAAAATACGATTATATTATTACTTAACCGGACTTTACGAGATAATATTAATTCAACATACAGGATTTTTTTTGACGGTTTTTCCCTTAATCAAACAGGAAAAAATTTCGTATTTCGTGGTTTTTGCGTTTTTCATAGCTGTTTTGAAAAAATGTCAGTTTTGGCAAAAAAAATCTCACTTTTTGTTATAATGATGAGTTTTTAGAAAATTTTCCTTAAAATTGACGTTTTTGGTCAATTTTTGGCAAAATTTAGCCAAAAACGGTAATTTCTCCAAAAAGTCGACTGTCAAAAATCTAAAAATTTCGTATTTCTTGATTTTGCGAATTTTTCTCAGTTTTCAGAAAAATTCAGCTCTCAGTTTTGGAATTTGTCAAAAAAGCCTGACATGGTCAAATTTCAAACCTGCCATTGGAATATTACTTGGTATCTTGATTTAACGACATTTGGAGGCATGGAAAATGTCACTGAACCGCGAGATTTTCGTTATTTCGAGGGGTTTATTTCGTAATTTTAAAAGATGTCATTAAATCGAGAGACCCTGCATTTTCATTGAAAATATAAACGCACAAAGAAAGTTTTAAGCAAAAATTTTCAAAAATAGAGTTTTGCAAATTCAATAATTTTGCTAGAATTAGGGTCAGGATTTCTTTATGTAGTTAATTGCTAAAAATGTCCACCAGTACTTTGAAACGTGTTAAAATAGGGGTGGGACTAAATCACATTTTGCTTCCAATTCCTCGGGGAGTAGCCTTAATTGATGCATTTTGACCCAAAACCAATTGCTAATTAAATATATTTTTAAAATTTTTTGATTTGGGGTGTCCATGGGCTGTTAAAGTTTACTACAG
>JAOWAT010284621.1:0-17756 GCA_028571025.1 Longipedia americana
GGTATCCTCCTCATAAGTTTCAAATGCCTTTCAAAATACGGGAACACTTTCGGATTTTGTTAATCAATTCAAATCCCCAGCACCTAAAACACTGGCGCCTAAGAACTCTCTCATCAGTCAGACGCTCTATGGTCACTCATAAAAGTTTTCAAAAGCCAAGTAAACCCGAGCAAGCTCTCCAAAAAAGGGAGAAAATACTTTCCGTGGAAGTGATAACAACGATACTAGATCTAGCAAACACAATTTGAATACGGTAGGCAATGAATAAGGTCAAACAGATGACGAAAAAATCATGAATAACGAATAACAAACCAGAATGAGTGAATTCTAATGTACTTTTTTTAAAAATAAAACCACTGAGGTGGAGCAATCCGACAGCAACTTTCACGATCACAGTTTTACAGTGGCGGAAGAGCCTTCATAAAAATTTGTTTTATAATTACCTCGATAAGTGGTTGAAGTTAATATTGGAATCTGCCTATAGGAAGAATAAGCATAATAATGGGGAGTTAAACACGGTGATTTCGCCACAAATGCCATCACTTCAAAAAATTACACTTCATGAAATCCCAATGTTTTTAGGAACTGTTTCCCATTTTTTTTTGTGATCTTTAAATCGGCTTTACGTTAATCTTTATGTTATGGAGATCTGAGTCAGATGGTGTTTTTTTTGATGAACAAGATTTAGTTGTCTTATTGTTTCCTATGTTTCTGCTGGCATGTTTAATTCTGGAAATTTATTAAAGATTAAATTGACGGTTCTATGTGTCTCTATCTATTGCAGTATTATAATTACAAAGTCCCGCCACTTTATATGGAGGCATAAGAAACCGAAAGGAAAAAGCTAACGATCAAAGAACTGCTGGAAAAAAAGAAGTTTGGAAACGACTACATCGAGGGTGAAGTCATATATCGATATGATAATATCAGCTAGCAAAAGGCCAACTTCTTTTTCAAAATTCGTGATGAGTAGGGAAGTATTATTCAAGCAAAATGTTTCGAAAAAAGCTCGGTTCTAAGTTTTGTAACAGTCGTTAAAATTCAAAACGGGATGGTTCTTCAGGTCAGAAACGGATTATTAAAAGAGAATCCAATGAAAAAAGGAGAGTACTAAATAAAAGTGACTCACAACACTGTAGTCACGGAAGTGAAGCCATCGATAAATCAGTAGAATGAGTCTGTCAACGTCAACTCCGAAATGCCATAGGACCCGGTAACAAATATAAACTAAGTGATAAGAGATGTGAAGATACTGAACAAAACAGGGTTTTTTACCATTATCGTGAAAGTTATCAAAGTGGATGCTCACGATAAAGTCAAAGATTTGGTGGTGGTTGACGGTTCATCAAAAGAAATCATTTAAATATCTATTTGGAACAAGTGCGAGGTTCCTTTCAAGACCCTATATGAAACTGGAAGTTGGTATAAATTTCAGGATCTTGCTGTAAAGCCAGGCAAAAAATAAAGAGTGGGGCTAAAGTCTCATGACCAAAAAACCAAAGTTTTTAGAGTCGAAAACAAAGAACACAATTCTGAAAGAGAAGGGAGTAAGTAGTCTCAAAAACCGTCGGACATTCCCAAGGAAAAAGGGCTCATTTTAAAAGAAATGCACTCTGGGAAAAAATTGATGACTCTCGAGTAAATAAGGAAAGCGAATTTTGCCGAGCAGTCGTTCGTAGATATTATGGCCCATTTGTTCATCAAAACTAACTATAAAAAAGATGCTCAGAACTATTTTATGCTAAGATGTTAAAGTTGCGACGAAAGATTGATGAAATAAAATAATAAATGTGGTAAATGCCATCCGGGCAACGGAATAGCTCGTCTCAATATGAAAGCGGAGATTATGGATAGCACCAACCAAGAAATTACAGTCTATATCAATTAAGAACCATGCAAGAAACTCCTCGGATACAATTCTTAGTGGTCATCTCAAAAAGCATACGAGCAGGAATACATTGGGAAGAACGAATAGTTTTTCAAGAGAGTAGAATCCTGCAACAGGAGAGAATATGTTATGGAGTTGAAGATCAATCCAAATCACGGGAAAACCTACTTTAATATTGTCAGTTTATATGAAAAAAACGCTAAGTCTCACCGTTTTATCATCTAAAAGATAAGAGGAAATATTTAATAGCTGATGCACCAGAAATCACAGATGGAACAAGAATTTCTAGCAAATGAAAAATAATTAGAAAATGATGAAGACTAACTGAATCAAGCTCAAATAAATTTCGATCCACACTCTTAACCTATGGATGTTGATCCCCCCTCAGAACCGATGGATATTGATCCCCCATCATAGCCTATGTAGGAAGATCAATCTTCAGAGCTCTATAACTCACAATGAACTCACAATAATCGATAATAAAATGATCTCTGTCCAATAAATTTGAGAAAATGTGAAGAAATGAAAATAATTTATCAGCTATTTTTCACGACTACTATTATTGCTACCCCTTTTCCATGATAGGTTGTTCTCCTTATGTTTTTAAAGCCACATTAATTTGTTGATGATTTATTTCGTCTTAATTTGAAGATATAAGATTTTCAGGAGGATAAACGCCCTGACTCATGACTGGCTGTTAAAGAATTGGTTGATTTGAATTCATCATTGGCTGATTTGGATTGATCATTGGTTGGTTGAAGTTCGTCATTGGCTGATTTGAACTTATCATTGGCTGATTTGGATTTATCATTAGTTGGTTTTGATTTCTGGTAAATAGTATTTAGTTTACTGATTAAATGGAGACTGCTGCATCTGCTGCATCTGCTGTAGTTGTGGATTCTGCATCTGTATGTTTTGCATTTGCATGTTTTGCATTTGCATGTTTTGCATTTGCATGTTTTGCATTTGCATGTTTTGCGGTGAATATTGGCGATTTTGCATGATTTAGTTGCCTGCTCCCACAACCCCCATCGGAGGTTTCCATCCTTCCCCTAGATTTCCTTCATCATCGCTTTCAGAATCAAATGCTTATTGAGGAGGCACCATGGGAGGGGGGATGTTTTGGAGATTAAAGTTAGCAAAATTATTATTTAGCATCATATCAGTCTGCGGCATCATCTGTGGTTACCAGTTATTCCGAAAGATATCGGGTTTGGGGTATTGCGGGATGAAGGGATAGATGATCTAAATTACTAAAATAGCTTACAATAGGTATTCCGAACCCGATTCCCTCTAAACAGCAACTACAGCAGCCAACATCATGATGCAATTTTATATTGACATGATACTCACTAGACAGCAATTTTCCTGAACAGCTCGGCTTGATTTCCCTTTTCGCTTCGAGTTGAAATTGCTATTTAATCATTGCTGACGATTTGGAGGGTATTCCATTCACGTTCTTATTGAATATTCCGATATTCGACGTTGTAGATCTTCCTTGGGACCGCATTGTGACTGTGTCATCAACTGATATTTGAATATTAGTGATTTATGCAGTGCATTGACTATTATCAATCTACATCATCAGCTGAATTATTTCACCAGGCATGTATCCGTCTTTCTACAAGTGAAATTTCATACCGCAAGGCCCATCATCACAGCAGCAGCAATACTTGACTTAGCCTCTTTGCTCCTTGCTTTGAGACTGGATCGGTCGAATCTATCTCAAAGTTATTTCCTGCGAGTACTTTATCTGGAACTGAGGGTTCATCGGTTAAACTGCGACTGTTAAGTGATAGATGATCTTCCCTTTTTTCTCCGCTTATAGATGTTAGAAGCTTGCTGGCCAGCCTTCGAACGTTTTAAAACTGAAGGGGAAAACGTACTGTCCTGGAGGCAAGCCCTGACACTGATATATCTGGATTTTGTTTTTGGTAAAGCCGTTTCTGGTTTCGAAATATTCGGTTTTATAGACTTGCCTGTTATAGCGGATGTAAGGAGGGCGATGGTCGTAGTTTTGATTGGTTTCCGACTAGACATCAGACACTTGAATGGGTCTCTGACTTAAGGAGAGAAATTACATGAGAAGTGAAAATTCTGTTTTATGGGATAACTCTTCTTGATACCCAACGTTTCCCCCTCTTTACTCGACGATGAGTTTCGACTCTTCGCTTTTCAACCCACTTCACACATTAATATCCGCTGAACGACAGGGAGATCCCGGTTGCATACGGGAGAATGTTGTTATTCATGATAAATATGTTTCCATTCACCATCTACCCTGCGAAGTAGCTTGGTTTATCCGTTTCAATGTAGAATTGAGTCATCTTGCCAAGTGGCTACTAAAACAATTTTTATAACAATAAACATCGGAATATAGTGATATCATATCACGGCACACAATATCACATAAATCCAGTCAGGTGGTAGTCATATCACGATATTTCACACTAATTCATACTTTTTAGCCCCTATTCCTCTCTATTTTAAGCTTTTAGCAATAACATTAATGTTTATTTACATTTTTATATTCAATTGAAAATTGACTCAATAAGAGATATTATTTAGGTTGGGATAGTGGAATAGGATCATTCTCTCAAACTAGTTAGTATAAGTCTTCTGAAATTTCGTTTTCCTTAAGTTTTTTAGCAACATTTGTATTCATAGCTGGAGGGCCACAAATGTAAATCCTTGAAGTGTCAGGTTTTTTGGCTTCTATCAACACAGCTTCATCGAAATACTCATTTGTTAGTTCGATGTTTGGGTATTTTTTCAGAAGCTCTTCTTGATTTTTTTTCAACTTAAATACGACTTTGAACTACGAAGAAGCTGCAAGAACATTCATTTGGTAAATGGAGATTGGATGAAGATCTTCAGCTGACCCCAAAGCAACCATGATTAAAAAAGTATGCTAAGGGAGGATCTAATTCTTAAGTATAGGGTTCAAAGCGAGAATTTTCTGCCTTATTTAGTGAGTGTAGAGACCGTTTTTGAGGACTCTTTGTTTGAACAGAAGATCTACAGTGTCCATAAAGGGATAGAAACCCGTGCCGCCCGCCACAAAAACCAAATTCCCTGGTTTCTGTGCTTCCAACTTTAACCCTTGACCTCTTGGACAGCTGATTTTGATGTCGGAGGGCTGAGTTTCGTTGATGAGAAGGGGTGTGAGCTTTCCAGCTTCGTATTTTTTTATCATCAGGGGAATAGAATTGTCGGCTTATTTTTCTTAGCACCGAATTTATTCTTTTTCAGACTTCAATGAGTTTGCACTTAGACTTCCTGACTTGATGCGAATTTAGGGATGTTTGTTTTTGACTTTCTGAACCGTTTCTGGGTTATCTTCTGGCTGCATCATTTCCATTTCTGTCATTACGCCATTTTACGACTTGGCCTTTTTCTCATTTTTGAGTTTTAGCGAAGCTGAAATTTGATTCATGAGAGTTAAGTTAGCTTTGGCAAGGCTATTGACTGTGGTGTACAACCTAGTGATCGATCCGACTGTAACAGAAAAATACTGTCCCGCTTGAGCAAGCTCAGTATACCCTTTGAAATTCCATTTGTTTGACTAGATAGGACTGAATCCAAGAATATAGATGTTTCCCTATTCAGAGACTGTTTAAACGTATGAAATTGTGCAGTCGTTGATTTCTTCCATGGGATATGGTGACGGTATACTTATTCTGGCCACGGGTTACCCCACCAGAGCAAAGCTCGAGGCTGGGTGGGAAAACGCTGGGAGCTAAGGCAGGAGTTCCGCAGTGTACATTCCATACATGAATCGATCGATTTCCCTCCCTTTAGTAACTTACACAATTTAGTATCCTGCGGGATGAAGAGTCATCAAGTTTTTAATTTCATAGACCCTATCAGCATAGACAACATATTCGCTTTTCCCCTTTCCTAATTCTTATATTGTCTTTATTACCAGGATATTTTAAACGTCTGCATAATAGGGATCTATAATTGTCTGCTCCAAAGTCTTAAAAAACCATTTTGTTTTAATGTAGATACCGATGGCGAAAATCTAAAAGACAAGGAGTGGGATCCAGACTTCCGGAGCCACTCTCCAGTGGATGAACGTATTAGCTTTTCCTAATAACATTATGATCCATCCACTATACAAGTGGAACCGTTTTGAACGAAAAACGGTTAAACTCCTGGCTTTAGGGTTCTCTTGCCAAGCTCTAGCAAATATTCCTGAGAATATTTGAACTGCAAGCCACACTAAAAGTATAGTTCCTTCAATGGCTAATGGAAATTGATAGGGGTCGCATTACTCACCAGCTATGAAACATTGAGTAGGGAACCCTTTCGGAACAATATATAAGAACGTTGTAACCAGACTAATTATAATTACCAACCAAGAGATGATTACATGAGTGTAATACCCAAATACCCTATGCTTGAACAATGCAGCATAAACAGCGATGTCAATGAGGAAAACCCAAGAAACTGTTAAGGTTACCAAATGGAACATCAGGGTGTTATCAGCGTTGATATAGTTACCCATTTTGACTTAATTCCAGCTTAATTTATGTTACGAGATGGAAACGATCCGCATTTAAAATCTTGGTAGATCTGGAGAAAGTCTCCTATTTGATTATCGCTTAAAACACTTATTCTCTATATTAACGCTTTGAAAGTGAATTTGAGACAGTTCGATAAGGAATTTTTTTTCATGGAGACGCGAATTTTCCAAACGGTTTATTCTTGGACAGAAATGAAAATATAAACAATTCGAACTACATTCAAGTTAAGTCGAGACATACACAATTATGAAAGATTAAGACTGCAATTTTATGCTTTTCGCTTAGAAAAATTCTAAAACAAAGCAGAAGCAAAGAATTGTATTATGAAAATTACGATCTACTCGTATAAAAGCAAAAAACCATATCATAAACCTTATTAGTAGTTTATTCCATTACCAGACCCAAAAAGGTCACAATGCGGAATATTTTAAGAAAGAGACTTACACGGTTTTTTTAATAAATATATTCGGTTAAATAATCAAACACGTCACTCGAACTCTAAATGTATAGCTTTGACCATCTTGCCAGCCTCCTCAGCTTATAAGCAAGTGGTCAATAGTGTTTTTCCTTATTTAAGCATTATATACTGGTGGTCATTTTTTTTACGCTCTTGGATTCAAAAAATAATTTAGATTCATGAAATTATATAATCGCAATTCCAGTGGATTCTTTCGGGATGGCATAACTTTTGCAGTAACCAAAGCACATTCCAAATTTGAAAAATGAGCTTAAAAAGGGTGTTCAATTTGCACAAGAGTATGTATGCAAGAATATTTCCCATGTCTTATAAGAGATCGTGGTGTTTGACATTGATGATTAAGAGCTGAGGAAAAAAGCATAAAAATATGGCTGGAAAGAAATTCATACAGCTTTGACTTCTACTAACAAAAAACTTTAAGCGTTGTCACGTAAACTAAGAGTCTCAAAAGATGCTGGAGTCAGTGACTAGGAAACCCAATAGACCCTCCAAATATAGTAGTCCCAGGAATACTGCCTGATATCCGAAAAAACTGGAGAACTGCTCGACCCCAAGCTGCACGAAGACCAAATTCGATAAGTTCTCAACAGATAGTTGAAACACCCCTCATGGGTGATAAAGGGAAAATTGTTCCTCTAGTTTTTGGAAGATTCAGTTCATGGGAAACTTCTCTAAAATTTCACTCCGAGTCCATCATAAATTTATCAGAAACTTTTCAATAATTCATATTCCAATGAAGCTCAGTTAAAATTGGACGTCATAAATCTTCGCTAAAATTTGCTCGAATAGATTGGAGACTCTCGAGTTGGCGAATAAGTTTCACGAGGACTAATTACTTGTCTGTATTTAGGGGACCAACTGAAGCGAGGACACCTTGATTACTGAAATTTTGAAATTTATTCTCTTTGTTCGTAATATTACTGTAATACATTTTTTAAAAGTGGGATAGCAATGAAAAAAGGCAAATAGAGATTTCCGTAGTTTAAATAAGAAACAGAATAATACTCTTGCTGCGATGGCAAAGTTTATCTCGTGTAAATATTCTGTAAGAAAGTCCAGAGAGGAAAAAATATTTGATTACTCTTTTTCTGATCCATTCCACTGCGATCATCCATTAAGTTCTACACCTTGGTTGGTTCAGCACGAAGTAGGATTTTATTCCAGTGGCTATTTATCTGATTGCTCACTTCGGAAACTTTTACGCAACTTTGTACATACTGACATCCGATCCCGGAATAGTATCTCGAATTGTAAAAATGCATTTTTATAAAGTCGTACTACTATGAAACCAGTAGAGAACTCAAAGACATACCGAAAAATGAGCATATTCAGGGGTATCAAACAGTAACTCATCTCCAAGCATGGAAACACCGAGTTTTCAGAATCACTCTTTGTTCTACGTGTAATGTCTATCGCCCTCCTAGGAGTAGTCATTGCAAAGAATGTGGAGTTTGCGTATAGAGAATGGATCACCACTGTCCCTGGGTGGGAACTTGCATCGGTAAAAGGAATTACAAGTACTTGAAGAGTATATTCAGGCAATTTTATCTGTTTTTGCTCACTCTCCTGGTGATGCTGATCGATATGATAGCAATGTGCATCGTCATAATGGTTAATTAGCCCCAGAACTTTGGGGGAACTCTTGCAACATATCCAATGACGATAGTATTTTCAATATTAGCGGTGATACCGCTTGTCTTCGTGTTAGTAATGTTTGTTGTTCATACTTATTTGATCCTAAATGACATAACCACAAAATAATTTTTGAATGAAAAATGGTCTGGAACATCGGGTAACCCTTACAAAAAGTCCAACTGCATTAAAAATATCATACAAGTGTTTTGCAAATTTCCAGAAAGTTAAGTCAAATTCAGACAGGAACTCTATTTGAATCACGAGCCAGATTCGTCCTCATCCGAAGATCCTAATTTAAAGCCTCCTCTAAAAAATGAGGAAAATGTAATGCGTTAGATGGATGAATAATAATTGTAAAGAGAGAAACCGATGGGCCCTCCAACAGTAGTTAAAAAGTAATCGTCAAAAGTCAAATTTGAATTCAGAAACAGACCCAATTAGACCTTGGATAGCGTTGTAAATTAGATGAGACCATAGAGATATTACACATCGATGAAGCCCCAGAGAGTATAGAATTAAATTAACTCCAAAAGAGCATAGAGTTAGATGAAGTCTCAAGGAGTATAGGCTGAGGTGATGCCTCAGAAAATACAAAGTTAGGTGCAGTCTCAAAAAATCTCGAGTATTCCTCAAATAAATACAAATTAGAATTTACGTGCTTAAAATGACTGTTGATAATCGATCTAAAACTTATTATGCTTCACTTTATCTCGAGCTGGAGGCTTGGCTCGGTGTTTTACGGTGGGTCAAATGGTTTCAATTGTGAGCAGGAAATTGTTGAGTTTTTAAGTTTTTGGAAATTGAGTCATTGAAATTAATAATGAATATATTGATCGAATTTCTCTACAAAATCATTTGATGGATAATATCAATGCAATCATCCTATTCACTTGTACTTTGGGTCAATGACGTTTCTTTTTAGTTTATCCTCTTTGAGCATGAGTTCATATTGCTCATTTGAAACCAATCTCGTTTCGTCATACTACCCTTCAGGAATCAGGAATGGGCTAAATTATAGAGAAGTTACAAATATTATTTCCTATCAGGCTGTTTCCCACCATATTTCTATTCTATTTGAGATGGTTTACAGATTTAAAACAGTTTCTTATCTGTATTACTTTTTGAAATAGTGACCTTGTCAACAGTAACCTGGTCTAAAAAGGCTGAAACAGCCTTCCACGAGAAGTAAACAGTGGAGGGTGCATTCACAACGAACAGTTTGTAGAGTCTACCTCCATAGTTGGATGAAACGATCCCTAAAACCTCCCTTATCACACTCATCGGCATTTACGTGACCCCCATATTCTGCAAATCATAGACAATCACCCAGTTTTCAACCTGCCCAGGAATAAACATGTGCTTTATCACCTCTTCTTGAACAAAGAGTGTGCTTCTCAGATACAAGTCTGCCTTCTTGAAGTCAATCAGTTTAATATTGAACACGAGGATGGGTCTGAAATTGTTGTCTCGCCCACAAGGATAAAAGAATCCCGTTTTCTAAGTCAATTAATCAGTACCAGGACCTATTGGACGTCGGGAGCAAGTTACATGGGAAGGTATTTTTTACGGAAATCCACGTGACTTTTCATGCCTTGCACACACTTTTCGGGTTTATATCCGTTTCCTGCCAAAAATAATAGGGTTTTTTGCTCATCGAAAAACTCCTTATCATATTATGCCTTGTTTTTTGCGACCCATTCATGGAATTATTTGAGTTTTTTCTTTTAATATTAGTCATGTTCGATCTGTCCATAGAAAAAGAACCTGCTTCCACTTTTATCGTGTTTGGTTTTTTACTATTACTCTGAAATTTGATAGCAAGATACTGTTGGGAAAGAATCTGTAAGCGCGAGGGTCCAAGTGCAGTGGCTTATAATTTTCGATTGCCTACATTTTCAACTTGATACACTAGGGTTATTTTAAATATGTATAAACTGGCTGATAAAAGCATGTTTAAAAGGGTGAATCATTTATAAAAGTTGTAATCTTTCTGACTCCTTTTAACAACGGTTTTGTAAGCTTTGTCGAAGTCTTGCTGGGTAATGACGTAACGATTTTTTCTGACTGCCTTCATTCCTGCCTCCTGGCATATGCTGGCGATGTCTGCAGCACTGATCTGATCGGGTCTGCTCACATACTGTTCTAAATCAACGTCTTCGGATAAGTTCATTTTGGCAGTGATGGTTGCGAAAATCAGTCTCTTTTGCCTACGGTCAGGAAGCGGGAATTATATCTTTCTGTCCAGTCTACCAGGTCTTAATAGAGCAGGATCCAAAGTGTCTGCTCTATTTGTTGACATGATCACTTTGATATTCACATTTTGCTCAAAGCCGTCCATCTGATTAAGAAGCTCGATCAATACTCTTTGAACCTCTCTATCTGCCCCAGTTTGCGCATCAAAACGTCTTTATTAGCATATTATCGTACTTTGTGGCGATAGAATCGACTTCATCGATAAACACGATAGAAGGTGAATTTTATTTTGCCAGTCTGAAGACGTCTCTGACCATCCGAGGGCCTTCTCCCAAATATTTCTGTACGAATTATGAACCAACAACTCTAATGAATGTTGCAGTAGTGATATTTGCGACTGCTTTTGCCATCATAGTTTTCCCTGTTCCTGGAGGTCCATACATCAAAACACCCTTAGGCGGGTCAATTCCGATTTGAGCGTAGAGTTCAGGGTAAGTCAGGGGAAGCTAGACAGCTTCTCTCATTTCCTGTTTTTGAACATCTAGTCCTCCGATATCCGCAAAAGTGACATCAGGTTTTTCCTGGACTTGCATCATTTGGATGGCAGCGTCAGACTCCGAGGGTAGAATGTCAACTACAGAGTGACTGTGACGATGCATGGCGATGCTGGTTGATACCTTGAGTTTCTATCTGTCGATGGTGGAAAGAACTCTGACGTAGTAATTGGATCCTCCAGTGGAAGTGACAAGTCCGTGAAGTTAATCGATCATTTCTACAAAATGGCCAATGACGAGAGGAACGGCTTGTATCCTTTTGAGCTACTCTTTGGATCTTAGTTATTACCTTTTGAGTTTGATTTGGTCTTCTTTGATGTAGTCCTCTTGGATGTTTAGGAACTACATGTATTTATTCAGTTGTTGAAGTTTATTGTAAAGATCTTATTCTTAGTTCTTTCCGATTTATGCATTATTATTGCTTACTTGCTCGATCTCCATCATATGTTTTAGTGTTTAAAAATATTTTAAATTGTATCCCCAAAAATTATCATAATCATTTAAAATTACACATTCAATGAACTTTAAAATTGTTGGGCTACTCGTCCTTCTACTCTCCACAGCTAGTGCCTCAATGGGATCCTACCAGTAAGTTACTGTCCAGGAACTTGAAGAACTCAGAAATTAAGAACACTTCAAGTTGGCTCTCTAAAGTGCAAATAGTCAATATACGACTCAAAATAACGGGGATTAACTTGGAAAACTGATATCAGTCAAGAAACAAATTGTGGCAGGAGTTAATTTCAAAATGATATTTGAAGACTCTCAGGGAGACCTCACTGAAATAACCGTTTTCTGCCAGCCATGGACAAATACAGTAGAGGTATTGGAAATAAATCCCAAAATTGAGGATGAGGTTTAAATCGCGGAGGATATCTGATAGGAGTGATTTACATGGGCTCATCTTTGTCTTTTGAGATAAAAATGCAGTGAACTGAATTTATTAATATACACGTAATGCAGTAAGTCGTTTTATCAAAATAGACATAACTATTTTTTGTACAAATTCTCAGTTTGCTAATATAATTTTGTATATAGAAGGATTAGGCTCCTTGCGAAAGAGCTATGTACCAGTTACAGAAGGCAAGATCATCAAACTAATTAACAAAGGGAAAGTTCGACTGCGTTACTTCGTAACCGAACAGGAAGAAGGAAAATGCCCGGGATAAATAATCGAAATAGTTTGCATCTGGAAAGCTCCACACCGGGGATTATTTTAATTTTGGCAAAGGCTATAACAAGAGGGATACTTCTCCTCTGCGTCTTTCGGGCATAACAAGGACTCAGCTAAATCACGCCTTTGCGTAAAAGGACAGCATGCCAGCTTTTCAGTAGCCCTCTCTGGCTTCATCGACAAACACTCCAAGTTTCAAAAAATCCAAAGATAATGGCGGGGCGAACTCAAATAAGAATCTGTGTAAAGTTTTTACAGGTTCTTAAAATACTCTCAATAGATTTGCCAAGCTAAATTAGACTACTCGGCTAAACCCCCAAAAATACGACCATACCAATAGAAAATAGACTCAACCTCTGCGCCCGTTAGATCGAAACATTCTTGACTAACATCAAGAGAAAAAAGATCAAACGAGCATATCGCGATAAAAACCCGACCAGAAGGTAAAAACTCGAAGTTTCAAAATGCAAGATACAAAAAAGTAGTATTAGTTTTAAGTCAGAATTCCCAGTCCATCCCAGCGTAGAGGGCAGTAGCAGTCAAAGTTTACCTTTTTTCCTTAGCAAAACCAGCATTCCTTGGAACGACACTCCTCTAGAAATCCAAACTACCACGAAAAGACTAGTTCCAAAGAGTTTTTAGGTTTTAAAAAGCAACTAGACACTTAAAAAACATCATTAAGGTAAACAATTGGGATTTTGCCAAGTACCACGTTTTTTATTTAGATTATGGAACGAACAAATATAGGTAGGACAATTACATTTTTACGGGAAATAGACCTCAGTTGAGAGAGCAAAAAATAGAAAAATACATTACTGAGAACGAATGGAATGTTAGTTTCAAAAAAGAACCTAAATAGTACTCTAAAAAGGGTGACAAAGTTCATTTCAGAACTAAATCTCATCATATTGGACAATAGTGTGAAAAATTCAAGTACAATTTGAATAAATAGCATTATAGCAACTCAAAAGAAAAGCAATAAAAAAACAGTTAATTTTTATTAAGTTCAACTGCTCCATCCTCAACTTTTAGAAAGCAAGCGTTAGTAAAAAATGAGGAATTAATATCCGAGGAATTTTAAGTTATTGATAAAATTCAAGATAGGTTAGCAAAATCTGCTGACTTGACTAAAAGTTTTGGGTTCAGAAAAAACTTATCTATAACAGATTTTTCTATTGGAAAATGTAGAGGTGAAGGGAGATTCGGGAAAGTATTTTTCGCTACGCATACGAGAACGGGATTCGTCTGCGCAATTAAAAAGGTCAAAAAGGAGACTTTGAAGTATATACTAGACCAATTTATTCAATAAATCAAACTTCAGCTATTCATGAACCATCCAAATTTGGTTAAGTTATATGGAGTGTTTTCGGATCTCGAGCATATTTACCTAATAATGGAGTACATGGAGGAAGGCTCACTTTATTCTCTTGTCAAAAAGCAGAAGACCTTGAATTAAAAAAATTCGGCCGTAAAACTCCTAGAAATTGCAGCAGGTATATAGTACATGCATAATCTTTCCATCGTTCATCGCGATATTAAACCATAAAACATTGTGCTCAGTCACGTATTTTTATTCACTAAAAAAGGGAATTTGCAAGATATGTGACTTTGGATGGGCAGCTTATTGTCATGGTCGAAGAAATACTTACTGTGGAACTCTCGACTACGTATCTCCAGAGGTGTTAAAAGGAGAAGAGTACGATTCAAGTGTTGACGTGTGGTGCTTTGGCGTGTTGGCTTACTAGTTATTGGTTGGAAAGGCTCCTTTTTATAACATCAGTCGACAATAAACGATGAAAAGGATTCAACAGGTAATTGTGGTTAGATTCAGTGTAATATAAATTTTCCAAGCGAAATGACAATCTAAGCCCAAAACCTGATAAAAAAAATTCTTCAGAAAAATCCTGATTAAAGGATCGGCATAGAGTAGATAGTCAAAGATTAATTCCTTATGAAATACAAAATTTAGGAATGAATTGTATTCCAATGTTTGGTTTATGCAGTAATTAAGTTATACTACAAGAATTTGTTATTATCTTACTTAAACTAGAGGCTCATTGTAAGAAATGAACCGAATTCAGATTGCGGTAAAAAATTACTGCGAATCCGATATATCTATTATTTATGCCCCCCAAAAAATCTGCCAGAGTTGCGATGAACTAAGGTAACAACAAGCCTCTTAAATGGACCTGGAAAAAAGCTGATTCGTCCTGCTATTATGCTTCTTCAACCCCGATCAGTTCCGACAAGGTTGCCTCGTTCGATATGGATTCAACTTTGATTGTTACCAAGTCTGGGGCTATTTTTGCCAAAAATGCTGAGGATTGGAAGTATTGGCACTAAAATGTGCCAAAAAAAATGAAACAGCTCGAAAAAGAGGGATATAAACTTATCATATATACCAATCAAAAGGGAGTCTCTACAGGTCAAACAAACTTGCGTGATATTCAGCTAAAAATTGAAGAACTAGCGAAAGATATGGGTGTTTAGTTAACGGCGATATTGTCAACTTAGGATGATAAATATCGTAAACCTGGAACTGGCATGTGGGAGCTCCATGACCAGGTCATGAACGATGGCAAGAAAGTCGACAAAAGCAAAAGTTTTTTTTGCGGAGATGCTGCCGGACGGAAAGACGGGAAGCACAAGGACTTTTCTGATGCTGACTTGTAATTTCCAATTAATTTAGAAAATTTGCCCTGAATGTAAATGTGGAGTTTCAAACCCCTTAGGTTTGCTTTTTAGGATAAAAACCGACAAAAATAGAAGTCAAGGGGTTCAATCCGAAGATAATTCCCGAAGAAGGTCGATTGATTGATGGAAAAGACGGTAACAAAGTGGATTTTGTAAAAGGCTAGATGGTAATATTTGTTGGTAGCCCAGGCTCAGGGAAGTCCACTTTCTGGAGCAACTACATGTCCAACTACGAAAGAATAAATAGAGACACTCTAAAAACCAAATAAAAATGCTACAAAGTTGCAGAGGAATAAATAAACAAGGGTAAAAGTGTAGTCATTGACAATACCAATCCAAAGAAGTAGGATAGAAAGTATTTCATTGGTCTGGCTAAAAAATATAACTATAAGGTTAGATGCTTTTTCTTTAAGACCGATAAGGATACTTGCTTCCATAACGACTACCAAAGAGTGGCCAATGGTGTCAGAAAACATTTTTCAGGCAAGGCAGGCAGCATACCCATACATGGGTGGTTCAAGAACATGGAAGAGCCAACTAAGGACGAAGGGTTCTACGAAGTTAATAAAGTCAATTTTATCGCCAAATTTTAAAATTAGGACGACAAACAGGCTTTCCAAGCTTTTTCAAAGAAATGAGCATATTTTGAGATGTTATTTGCATTTTAGATCCAAATATCTTACTTGTAGTTATAAACTAACATAAATGAATGGCAGTATCATGGGCAGTATGGGAAATTGCCCTAATTATGTTGAATATTTTTTATATTAATCATGTATTTCAAACTGCGCCCTTCAGATTACTCTTGCTAAGATCCAGAAGTTCTTTTCCCCTCAGAAGTGGAGCATTTATGTCCTCTGATCTTCAAACTATGAGTATTTGAATAGAACAACAACTATTTTGAGTCGCTACAAAAATTAGTCTTCTTTGATTGAACGGCTTCACGGCTGAAGTGATAGTCTGCTTTTCTCTTTCCTCTCTTTTTGGTTCTATTCTTCTCCTGTATTAAAATTCGAGAATGAAAAATTGGCTCTGAACGGGTTCTCTTTCTATATTTCTACATTAGAGAGTGAACTATGTTTTAGGAACGCCGGAGATCTTTGTTTTTCTTGATTTTTTCTGAGAATAGCAAACCAAGGCCAACAACCGATAGCGCCACGATCCACTTCATCTTTATGACTATTATTTTAGTATTTTTATTAAATTACAGGTAATATCACTGAAACAGTGCTCAAAGAATTTTGAATGAAGTAACTGGGAGATTTTGGGTTATTCACAAAAAATAAGTTGTTGATTTCCGGAAAGAAACACATTTTTGTTTGATATTTATTTGAACATTTGGCTTTTTGAACAGACAGGGAGAGTGAAAACAAAGATTTAGTTAGCCTGATGGGTTGAAATGAGATCAATTTAAGGGTAGAATTTAAAATGAAAATTAATTAGACATATGGGGAAAGGTCAGAAAGGATCGGATTTTTAGTTTAAATTTGAGTTGGAAATCTTTCTCATAATCAATCAGAATTCATCACAAATGGAGTTTGAGAGAGTTCATGAAAAAGACTTCCTGTGCGAAGTGAATCCTGTCAATAAATGCGGTTTCTACCTTAAGGATATCAGAAAACTTGGGGTAGTGAGCAATATGGAAATGGCAATGCCTGTCAAAAACATTGAATATGATGTCGAAGTGATCAACAGTTTGAGTTATATTACTCTTACTCAGAATTATGTCAATCCAACTGATAAAAACCTTGAAGTTGAGTACGCTTTTCCTATTTTGCCCAAATCCTGTGTATATCGATTCGTTGCTGAATTCTAAAATCAGAGAATCGAAGGCGTTGTTAAATAACGTTAGTAAGCAAAGAAGGAGTACGAGTAGGCCATCAGCCATGGAAGACAGGCTGCCTACGGAGCATTCAACACTGAAAGTGCCGATATTTTTACTATGGATGTTGGGAACATTCCTCCTAAGCAGAAAGTCGTTGTTACGATAGCAATGATGCAGGAGTTGTAGTTGAGTCAAAATACATTTTGGAAGTTGTATGTTCCGGGCAAAATAACACCCAGATATGCTCAAAACTGTCTTGCTAAACGTCAAAACAAAAAAAATATTTAGTAGGATTTCTTATGGACTTTTAAAATTTCTTTGAAGACTACTAAGGAAGTTGTGTTCCATGAAACCCCTTCGCATAAGCTAGAAATGATAAATCAAAATTAGTCAAAGACTTAAAGCACTTTTGTTATGACCCAGGAATGCACTCCAGATAAAGATTTTACTTTCCTGTTTACAACCACGGATGTCCATCTTCCCACTTATATGCTGGGAAGAACTGACAGTAGTTCAACTGCGTTGATTTCTTTCATCCCAAAGTTTTGCTCTGCAAATATGGATGATGCTTACAAAGCGGAAATCCAGAACAAACCGATGAGGTGCGATATGAAGTCAAGTAGGGGATAATATCTGTTTCTAATTGATCGTAGTGGGTCTATGGGAGGTTTGAGAATTCAGAAGGCTAAAGAGTCTTTAAGCCTTTTTTTGAAAAGTTTGCCTTCAGATTGGTATGATTCTACTGAAAGATTTAAAAGGGTCATGTTTGAGTAAATATTTTATAAA
>JAOWAT010284732.1:0-17754 GCA_028571025.1 Longipedia americana
TGTCAATTTTCAATAAAATTACATCAGAACTTTAAAAAATTTGACCTGTGGGAAATAATCGAGTACGAGAGCATCGGAAAATTACAAGGTGGCTAAATCTAGTTAGTCATTTTAGAGTTCCAGTTTAAAAATAAAACAATGATTTAAATGATCGGCCGATGTCATGCTTATTCAACGTTTTGAACACGACCATTTAATGACCTTCTTCCATGGTTCTTACAAATTGCCTACATTCGTGGTAATATTGCGAGATAATTTTTTGAAATATGCTGACTCAATTCCGCTCGGTAATTGATTATTACATTGTAAGTACAGACACGCGTATAATTTATCAATCATCCCAACAGCTAAATAATCGTCTGCAATAAATGTATGTATTTATGGAATAGATAGATATCAGATTCTATTCTACAATAAATAATTTAATTGACATTTGGGAAAATAAGAGTCCTTAGTGATGATGTTACACCTCATCTACTCATTAAGGATGTTTAATACCAACTACAACCACGGTTATATCATCCCTAGTATAGCAAAATTTTTCCCAACACTGATAAGATTCTTCAACTATGTTGCTCGCTGCTTTTTAAAGATCGGCTTTAGAGTACTTGTGATCTAAACTTTTTGCTACCATCTCAACCACTTCCTAGTTTTTAAAATATTCCCAAACTCCATCCGAAGCAATAATTATAAATTGATCCTCCCTACTAAGCTTATGCTGCATGACTTATGGTTATCCAGTGGTTCCAGCCTTCATTCCGGCTTTATCACCGAAGGATCTTGTCATTGCTAATCCTGGTAGTTGTAAGTTTTTTTTCCACACCCTCTAGGGTCCAATTTCTTCTCCTTTCTCGTCTTGTTGCCTTTTTATAACGCCACCTGACGCTACTATTCTTTTTCTCTCATCTTATCTTTCGGGAGTTTGATCTGAGGAGAGAACAACCGTCCTCCAGCTAGTAAATTTTTCCGATTTTGAACCCAATATTGCTCGAGAATCTCCTACATTTAAACAAAAGACTTGGTTTTTCACGATAAAAACGCCAACCACCGTGGATCCACTTAGTTCAGTGTTAATTTCGGAAGATAGTAAAGCATCATTTGTTTTTTTAAATGCCTATTTAAAAACTTAGGTTATTCCAGTTTACTCGTTAGGATTTTGACTGGAAAAATTTACTGTCGAGTGTTTTTTTAGGAGAATTGCGAGGTTTTCTCTATGTTAATGATGTGATACTTGGTAAGGTTTGTTTAATAAATTAAGAAACATAGTGTCCATTGACTCCGTGTCCATCGCAAATAGCATAAAACTTGACACCCAAAGGTAATTATGTATCTATTATAAAGACATCTTGATTAGTTTTGGTTCCTTTTTTATTTGAGCCTGCCTTACTTTTAGCCCCCCAAGTCAAAAGGAAGTTTTTTAGACTTTGATGATGATAACCCTGGTGAAGACTGTGCTTTTATTTCTACAGTTTTGGGAGTACGGTCTTTGATTTTTTGCTACTCGATTGTTTGCTTGTTTAATGAAAATTGGTCTGAATACTGTTTACCAATTAGACTTATGTATTTTTCCTCTCATCCTTAAATATGTTTCTCGGAAGACTAGTGTTTGCGAGGTTCATCTCGAATACGTGTTTATTGGGATCTGCTTTTTGCCCTATAGACTATACAGTCTGAACTTTCTTTCTAATCTCAATATGATTAGAACTAACTTTGTTGTGAATTTCATCGATATCAGAGGAAGATCTCAACTTGGATGGTTTTATAAGGCTAGCTAAGTGCGTTATAATTTTTTGTTATTTACTCTAATTTACTTTCAACTGTACTTTATGGTGCTAGGAGAGAGTTTTTGTGTATGAGAGATTCTTCTTTATATGAGTTTCCGTCATTTTCTGGGTGCCAGTCGCTCTTTCATCTTTAGGATTTGACTGGTAGTTTACCTTGCCATGTGTATCTGGTGATCGAGAGCTTTTTCTAGATTTTTTAATCACAAATGGTTTAACCTGGTTCTGCATAAATAATTCTTTATCAAAATAACCAATTATTTTGTCAGATTGAAAATCGATATTTGACAGTTTTTTTGATTTCGGTCGATATAAGTTTATGTCTAATTTGGAGGGATGCCAAGAATTATTTATTTTATTGGTCAAAAATGTCGTAATCATCCGATAGCTTGCACCGAAAATAGACTGTAAGGTAAAGCAATAAGGAAGACAGGTGCTACGGATGTCCATGTGGAAAAACCTATCTAAGCTATCCTGCCCTTTTTACTCATGTGAAGCAAAAACATAACGGCAAAGTATTTTTTTGCTTAATTCAAAGGCACCGGGAGAATTAATTAAACCTAAGAACTAAAAAGTGAGAGGGAGACCCCGAATAGCAAATATTGTATTTTTTAGTCATATCCAGAACGATGGCTCCGACGGTTAGGAATCGGAATTCAACCTCCAATAATAATTGGAAAGAGTTGTTTCGGATATTCACATTAGTCGCTCTTTTTCATACGATTTTCCGACTAAGAAGGGAAAGACTTGCAATGATATGATGAATTAATTCCTCAAGTCGTTTGCTGGCAATCAATAGTAAACAAACTCGGTTGCCTGTTTCGCTAGTTATATCAAGAAGTGTGTCGATATGGAGGAAGGAGATGATTATTGGGAAAACTAGCATCCGAATAATTTAGTTGATATGTCCAACGTAATAGTGAAAAGACTACCGCTTTACAAAAATTAATTCCCTTTTTAAAGAAGAACAATGATCGACCTAGTATATATCCTTTTCAAGTGGATGTACAGAAATAGATGGACTAATCATAAACTTGTCAAGAAAAGCAGCGATGCTGTTATGTGATCGAAACGTGAATTGTTTTTGAGTTAAAAATGATTTATGCATTATTTTGTGTTCAAAATATTGTAGATATACGTTTTTCGTTCCCTGTGAAATTTCATTCTGGGATTTCAATGTATAAAAAAATTCAATTAATTTCCGAATCAGAATCGATCATAAGGAGGTATGGACGAGGATATAAATAAAATGATTACGAGAATTAATATAATTATTTTTTAAAAAGGTTACCATGTTTTTCAAAGTTGCGTTTAGAAAGGAGATGCACGCTCTTAATCTCCCAGGAAACCCAACCCTAATTTAGTTGAATTAGTGGATCAACAAGGTTTTCAATCGACTCCCCAGCAAGTACATGTTAACTTATACTGACTCCGATGGAGATGTAATAACTCTGGGAAATTAAGCCGACATGAAAATTTTGCTCTAGAATAGTTCAAAAAGTGTCAAAATCAGAATTTAAGAGACATCAGAATAATTTTTTGACCAAACTGCCGAAGTCATACTCGAAACCATCGAAGAAAAAGTTCCCAAGGATTAAGGAAATTTCTAGAGGGCCAAGCAAGTTAAAGAAGAAGCCAGGCAAGTTCGCGAGTAAATTCCTGATGTAATCAACTTTTAAGAAAAATAAAATACAGATAAACTGAAAGAGGAGCAGCTAACAGCAAAACTTGTCCAATGTTAGTAAAGCAAAGTAAAATAAGAAAACTCAGCCGAAGAGTTTAAAGTGCTAAACTAAACAAAAGAAAAAAATCCAGCATAGGAAGTTCATGAATAAGAAGTACTCGAGTTTTAGGAAAAATAAGAGAGATAAGTCGAGAATAAATCGGACAAGGAAGAAGTCTTGGAGTTTAAAGTCATCGAAGATGGAAAAGAGGGTGAAATCTCAGAAAAATAAGAAATCGTTGTCGATGTTAAGGCGTGTGAGGAAAAAGAAGACAGGAAAGACGAAGAGAAAAAAGTCTAAGTTGGGTAGAAAAATCACCCCATATGCTAACCAAAAATAATTATTGAAGAACTAGTGGACCCACAAAACCATTCGGAAATAGTTATCGAAGGATCGAAGGAGGTCCAAAAGAAGGAGGAAATTCTCATTGACCAAAAAGAAGCGCCCGTCTAAAGCAAGGGAGAAAAGTCTGAGGGGCCAGAAGTTACTGAAGAGTACATTATTGAACAGAAAATGATCGAAATGATGCCTAATTTCATCGAACAAGTTAAGGCCAAACTCAAAGGAGACGACGTTTCTTCATCTAAAATCAACGATTCTAAAATTAAAAATTAGTAGGTCAAAACAATAAAGCATATTAATATCATTTGCGCCCTTTGTGAAAAGAAAAATATTGAAGGAATCAGATATAGGTGTGCAATTTGCTAGAATTATAATCTCTGCTAAAGTTGTGAGGAAATTGAAGAGCATGGTCATCCCTTTCTAAAGATAAAAAGCCCCAAGTTGTGTCCTAAGTTTATCGACGTTTCCATGGAGCCAAGAGTAAAAAAATAGAGATAATCTGACAAAAAAGTAGAAGGGGCTGAAGTAAAAGTTAAAGGAGACAATCGGAGATTTATTGAATAGGAAAGGTAGATTCAAAGAGTTTAAAAGCTGAAGTAAGAAATAAGAAATCAAAGATAGCTCTAAAAAAAAGTGAAAGAATGCCTTAAAGAGTTTGTTTAACTTCTGGGCCCAGACACAGATAAGAAATATGAAAAATTTATCGAAAAATATTCTCATCTTGACAAGGAAGCTATTCTGGCCCAATATCTTCAATAAATTTGATCGTCTTCGTTTAAATCCCGTTTTAGACCAATTTTTCGACTGTTAAGAATATAAAAAATGAAAAACAATCAACACCAGCTTCAATTGTGCTTCCTAAGCGTAGTAATTTAATTCCTTTGAAAGGCGATGACATTGCTTAGCTTCTTTATTTAAGTTTAGTAAACCAATTTCAAGTTACTAATAATCCTGTCCTTATTTTAAACAGGATACTTTCTAGAGTCAAAAGTGGAAGTACTAGGACTAGAGCAAATTCTGTTTTCTTCTTTGATGGTATTAGAGCTCGTAGAGTCAATTTTTTATTTCTCGAGTTCTTCGACCCTCTAATTTAAAGAGGATTTCTATCTTTATAGACTCTTGACCAAACATCTATACTTTTATTGGTATTAGCTGCTTTCAATAAATGACCGGGATAAACTTTTTAGCTTTTATTTAAGGACGGTATGAGTGCGTTATAATTAAACCATTTTTTATTGGGCTTTGTAAAGCTATTGTCCTTTGAACTACAGTTGCTTGGACAGCTCGTTGATCTTGCTTTACAGTGCCTATATAGGAGGATTTACTTTGATAGGCCTTCTATGTTCTAATTATTTGTCAGTGAAATATTCCTTTGAGTACTTAAGCTGTTTTTCCAACTGAGCTTTTAGGTTACCAATGCAGTTGTCTTTCTAGATTAGTTGTCTCTTCAATTTGATACACTACGCTAGGAGAACCTTGTTATCTTCAAACAATTTCTTATTATCTTCTTCCAATTTGAAGACAGAAACTTCATTTTTATTACCTTCTGGTTCTTTTCCCTTCACAGTAGAAAAGGACTAGGATGACAAGGACTAAGTGAGTTTGCTTTAGTTGTGAAAACCATCGACTCCGAAGAGATCCATCTATTACTTCTACCTATTAATTTCGCCTATGCTGTCTGTAATCAGGAAACCCGGGGTTTGTTAGTTTCTGGATTCATCTGATATTTCTTTGAGTTGCTGGAGTTTTACCCATACATCGTACATGTTATTGATTTACTCCTGCGAGAAATCGATCAAAGAGTTGGATTACTATTGCATTCAAAAATGTTAACTGAGTAATTATTAATGTAGAAATTGATCATCAAAGGAAATTAGTTTTAACTCTTCAGTTTTTCCATACGATTTTGGAATTAAGAATGTCCTTGATTAGGTCATGTTTCTGATTCCTTTCGTGGTTATATCTCATTTTTATAGTTTTTGCGATATCTCCACTCCGACTGAAAGTCACTTTAGGACTCATGCAGGATGATAATTCGATGCGGTTACTTATATCTTCGTTAAATTAGACTTACTTTTGAATAGTTTAGATATTGTCGGCTAGCTTAAATCATACTCTGCTTTGGTTTTCCTCCTCTCATATACGAGGTCTTCATTGAAATATGTTTTATCAAGGATTTCTTACAACTGTTTCTTTTATCTCTCCACTCGGGAATTAAGAAGGGAACTTTTAGGCATAGACTTATCGTTCTACCTTTAAAAAGACCTATTCAAACTGCTTCTCTTTAGAGAAGGAGAAGGAGAAGGAGAGTAGAATTTAGGTTTTTGCTTCATACTGATGATGCGTTCACCTTTTTCTAACTTTAAAGAGTTCTAACTCGATAGATACTTCGGATTGGTATCCGGAGTTGATATTGAATGGGACATATGCACCGTATTTTTTTTCGATTTTAGGGACTACTCCTTGCTTCTGAAGGAATATATTTAGTCGCCTGCGTTTAAATTCGGAGCCAGCTAAGGATCATGCAGTTATGGGTCACGTCTGTTGGTGCATCCCGGAGAATTCTGTTGATTGGAAAATTAAACCACATTATTGTTATCCTGAACAGAGTTTTTGTGTTTCAGTCCTTCTAGAATTTTTTTTTTCTGTTTTACTTAAAGCTACAGGGCATGCAAAGACTACTACGTGGACATTTTATTTAACTTTTACATTCCTTTGTCTATCATGTTAAATTCTCCGTCAGCGAATCGTGAAATTTCAGTTTGAGTGTTTTTTGCAAGTTTATTTTTCTTAAAAAGCTGTTTATTTTTTGTCCTATGCTCCTCAACTGCGCGTGATAGAAATTTCATTTTAGTGTCAAGGGTGGGCTACGCGTCCAAGGTTCTGTTCAGGGCCTAAGTTTAGGAATACCTTACGGTTCTCAGTGACTTCATGCTTTTTGAGCATTGGTAGTTTCTATTTCGGGATTTTATCTGCGTTAGTATGTTAGGTACAATGTGATTTTAGATTTAGATAAGTCTGAACTCTATTTCTCTTTTGGCGAGTTTGATAGGATTCGTCATTCTAGTTATTTCTATTGAATTTAAATTATTTGCTAAGACAATCATGAATTAATATCACGAAAATTACATTCTACACAATGATTATTTCGATGATAAAAACTTTACCTATATCAAAGAACAGCTAGAAAAATTGGCACCATTTCTCAAATGATACCACCTGTCTTTGCTATTTTCTTCATAAGAATACTGAGGTACCACACCAAAAATGCTGTCTCAAAAAATCGAAAGAAGAAATAGACAGATAATTAAATCACTAACACTCGTTAGTGTCCAGAAAGAGGAAATATCTTTTCCTTTAATAGAAAATTTCCTCTTAATTCTTGTTTCAAAAAGTCATTAAGCTATCCTAGAACGAATGAGTTCGAGGTTCAATTGACGTTAAATCGTTTTTAATAGCGGGGTCTTGGACTCTTCTGCCATTTTGATACCTACAACTCTGATTAACTTTTTAGTTTAATATCCAGTACAACAAACATTCAATGTCATCAAATTCAAGTGAAATCGAATCAAAGACTTTAATTTCTGAAAAGGTTCTCCTACTGCGACGGAGGAGCACTTTTAGTATCAACCTACTTTTCTTGAAGTTCATAGTTGAGTTTTTGCTTCTAGAATAGCGGTTTAATATAGTTGCTTTCGAGGTCTTTGAGTTTTTCCGTTCTAGGATGAGTTCCTATTTAATTTTGACCTTTATCTGCTCCTGAGCCATTGGTCTTGGGAGAAAAATCGATGTGGTTATATCCCGAACCTACTGACATTAACTGGGACATCTTCTCCTCTGCCTCGCCGTTTTATTTCATGCGATTATACTAACTCTCTTCTTCTGGGTCTTCACTTCCCTGAAGACCGATAAATTTCGCAAAAGATTTTAGCATCGTTGCTCCCAGTAAAGTTGTGATCATAACAATCACGATTGTCACAGTTTGGATGTACTGCTCAGTATGAGGATCCTAGCTTCTGATTTGGAGGCAAAGTGCAAAGGCAATAACACCTCTTACCATGCCTGAATACCACACTACTTTTGTCTACTGTGAATTTAAAGGGAACTTTTTCTTTCTGACCCAGTACACAAATGGCAAAAAATAGACCATTATTGCTCTAACAAAGGGAAAAGCGAGTAGTGCTAGCATTGCGAATCCAACGGCCAGCCATTATCCTGTAATACCCAGGAGGCTAGCACCTAGATAAGCGTAGACAAACGCTTCGGCAATATAACTCACGGTTTCAAAGGCAAGTCCGGTTCCTCTTTGAGCTTATTCGGAAATATTCATGAAACAATAATGCCCCATAATCACAGAACAGGTGAAAAGACTGATAATTCCAGAAAGTTCTAGCTATTCTCCGAGTAAGTAAGTAATATATCCAGTTATCAGAATCAGAGAAGTTTACTTTATGGGACTTTTTGTGAAGGAAATGTTGATTTTAAACAAGTAACTCAGACCAAATCCCGATATCAGACCCAGAATCAGACTAAAAATTAGCAGATAAAGAAATTTGAGAATCATTATCATCACGGTTTAGAAACTATCTAAAATCTAAATTTTACTTGAAAGAGTTTTCAGTCCCTATTCGCATTTCGAAGATCGTTCTAAACAAAATAATGGACACCGCATCATTTATTATTCCCTCGCCAAATAAAACAGCGTTAAGAGACGGGTATTTTTAAGGCTACTTTAGTGCAATTCTACTTTTATCAGTGCCATTGCAGCTACTGTGTCCGTAGCACAGAGAACACTACTGAGAAGGAGCACCTATCCAAAAGTTAATACTTTGAAAATGTATTCGTTGAAAATCCCTAGAATTATACTTAGGCACACAAAGCCAATAATAGTTCCAAATATACCGAGAAAACTAATGATCCCTAAATTTTCAAAGAAAAGCGATTTCCTTAAACTATAACCGGCTGAAAAAATAATTGGTGGGAGGATAATTGTGAAGAAGATTTGATTGGAAAACTGAATTTATATTGCAAATGCCTATTTTTGATTGTATACCGTACGTATTTGACGAACAGAGCCATTAGCATTCCTAATACGATTGAGACGGCAGACTCATGAAGAAATTTGATCTTTATATTTCGGAGTGACTTACATTTTTGACGTCTATTAAGTGAGCTGTTAATATGTAGGCGACCAGAATGAATGCGAAAATGAGAGCTTCCGTTTAGAACTATTCTGCCATGGTAGATTGATATTATGAGTGACTTTCAATCGGATTTAATTGTAAAATTAAGATAGCTCTGCTTGTTGCAAATCGGCAAATATAATTTCCTTAGTAAAAAAGAATCTCATTCTTGGTGAATTATCTCTGGAATGAAATTATCAAATTAAAGAATTTAGCAAAATTCGAATTTGGACCAACGCGAGGAAACACATGGGAAACACGATCAACGCCTAGGAGGGAAACCAACACGTCAACGACCAGGAAAACTCATACATCCTGAATCTTTAATCCGACTACTTCAAAAATTATCCCAACAAAGTAAATAGACCATGTATAGAAGCCCAAACCATAGGACTAGCCGAGTCCAACTTACGCAGTCATGGTTGATAGTAGACCTGAACTCACTCATGCCGCTCGCACAGCCCTTTCCAACCTTAGTATATTTAATTAGAATCAAGGTGACAGAAAACCAATCGACGGTAAAACGCCAATATACTATATTCGATAAAAAAATGCTTACTATCATGGACAATGGAAGCATGGCCTTCCGGATGGAGTAGGGAGTGCATATTTTAGCGATGGTTGCTACTATGAAGGATAGTTCGACCAAGGATAAGCTACCTGCGCAAAAGGACTAATTCTCTACCCTAACGGTGCTGTTTTTCAGGGACAAGTCAAGAACTCTACTATTTAAGGATTTGGAAGACTAACGTGTCCTAATCAGCTCATGATTTATACCGGGAATTGGCAGAATGGGCAGCCTCATGGAATAGGTTAAGAGACATATTAGAACGGAAGTATTTATCTTGGAAATTTCAATTTTGGGTAAAAGGAAGGAGTTGGGAAATATATATCGCATGATAGAACCGTTTAATACAACGGAAAATTCACCGCTGGTCACACCAACGATACGGGAGCTGTTTTGAAAAACACTAGAGAGGGAATCGAATATCAAGGAGGATTCGTAGAGGGGAAAAGGTAAGGCCACGGTAAAATTCTCAACAAATACGGGTAGTTAGAAGGTACTTCTTTGATACATTCCAGGTTACTTCATCGACAATTATATTTCTGGGAAAGGAGTGTTCAAGTGGAAAGATGGAAAAGTATACGTAGGAGAGTTTCTCTATAATGACCCCCATGGAAACGGGAAAATTATAACTCCGAATGGTCAAGTCATTGAAGGAACGTGGGATAAAGGAGTCAATAAAAATATTTCTTCTGTACATAGTCGTCCAGTTCCCATAAACTGGTCCTGCTACGATCCAAAATTAGGGATTCTGCTTTCAGGAAAATAGAAAAATATCAATTAGAGTGCTAACGAATGAATGATAAACCAGATAAATGATGAGAAAAATAATGAACCCTATACATTGCTAACCATATATAATTTAGTGATCATTCCTTCACGAAAGAGTAGGGAAGTCATCATCATTAACGAAAGTTTTGGTTTATTTGTATTTGTTGTCTGTACGATTGGATGGTTTGGAAAAGTGTTTCCCAGCCTTTTTATTTCGATTTTTGTAATGATTTTGATTTTAAGGTTGTTTGTGGGAGTCCGATTATCCATTATTTTCTGAAAGTTTGGTTTTTTGTTAGAGTACATCGGCGATTTAAAATTTAGTGCCATTGATTTTGCTAGAGTAGTTTTCTTATTCCTAGGAATCAGTGTCTATGGCTTTTCTGATGAATACAGGTAATGATTTTTCTAGAAGATGAGGGGGAAATTTTTATTTTTGGTGGTACTGATACTGCTGCATTTGTGCCTTTTTATTTTTTTTGAATTTGGAAACTCCATCCTTTATTTCATCGAAAAGGAGCGATTTCGAAAATGGTAGCTTAACCGTTGAACCATTGAGGGCATTTTGCAAAACATCCCAAGCTTTTTCCCTGTACAAAGTTAGCAGAATTTCTCCGCTTCCTTGGTAAATATCGTGTATACAACATTTAAACTAGATAAGACTGTAGACTTACCCCTTTTTCATTCAGACTTCTCTGTATTTCCCTTATCCTGGGAGAGTCCTTTGCATCGAACTTTGCCGTGGGAAAATCTATCAGTTACACGCTTTTCCTCTATATGTTCAGACGAACCAACTCACACATCTTTAAACACTTAGAATATGAATTCTTATACTTCTAAAATTATTTCTTAGTCCTTCGTGATTTGTGAAATGCGACGTTCCTCCACAATTGTATAGATTGGTATTTACAACTCATTTCTCATTTGCTTGAAAAAATATGTATTGGTCGAAAGCGAATTTCTCGAAAACAGACCATTCATCTTGCAATTACTTTTATAGTACGTGATTTAGCAAAGCAGCATGGGTTTGGGTGGTTGTTATCGTACTTTCCATTCTGAATCAACAATCTTTACTCGACCTCAAAAATTATAACCCAAATCAAAACGGAAAAAGCTACCCACTAAATCAATGCGTAGTTGAAAATTGACAAATAGATGTCCTAAATACTATCAATAATTGGAATATGTAGGTATGGCTCCTTTAATTACTTTTGTGACTTAAGGTCCTCCATTTTCCTCCAGTGCTCTCAGCACATGTATCACTTTTTCTTTCAATTTTTTCTTTTCGATCTGCTTCTTCATTGGAGTCACTAGATTTTTTACATGTATATTTAAGTGGGATCCAACTTTATCTGACAAGAGTTTACAAATCTACAATCCTCTCTCTACAATGTCATCGTTTTTATGACTTAGAGCATTTCTGAGAGGCCACACCACTTTGGTCAACAGCTAGATAAGTTTATCGGCTGAAGATTCCTCGATAATCATTTCTTTGCAAACATTGTAGGCAATAAAGCCATAAGGATGTTTTTACTCGATCAGACCGTCAAAACATGTGACTAGGAGTGGATTATAGGGAAGTTCTAAGTAAAAGGATGTCTACCTGAAATTACTACGTTATTATTCCATTTTAGCTTCATGCTGACGCTTCCATGGTCGATCTTACAAGGGATTGCACCCGAAGAGTAAAGATGAGCGAAAGAATTGCCCTTCTTTTCGGCGAAAGGATCTACTGTTTTGATACTTGTGAATTTTGATGATGGAAACTTTGTGTATCCTTGTTGTTGTTATATTTTTTTTGGCAGGCTTTGCGGTTTCATTTGTAATGATGGCTTGCCATACTTCGATTTTTCAGGTTCCATCCTAACGATGTATGCGATTTGTTTGAATATAATATCAATGTCAAAGAGTAAATTCTTTTAAAAATAAAAGGAAAACTGAGCTTTGAGCATAATTCGATAAGTTAGCAAACATCATCTTTCAAGTAGAGCAGCAATTCACAGGAACATCGGAATCTTCGGTTTAAATGCAGCCTTCCTTGTTGGCAAATCCCAAGTAATATCCGATAGTAAGACCGATCAAGATAGCAATAACGACGTAACCATTCATCGTCATAATCAGGAGCATTAAAGCTACGTGAATGGTTGAATAAATAAAAAAGTACGTAAAGATAAATAGATTTTCTTTTAACGACTGGCTACTACTATTTAGACTTTTCCCATCACTGCTTGATAGTACAGAATCCTTTTTTCCACACATGTTTCGATCAGACTATTCGCCTAAAAATTATTAAGATGTTCTGAAAAGGTAGTTTTTGATCCATTTTTTAGCATTCGGAAGGAGTAGACTCATTATTCCCACAACAGCGGATAAAAGACATCCTATTATGAAAGGGAAAACATTCTACGTTGTCCAACTGACTTATGATGAAGAATACCTTTCAAATATGAATGAACATTCCGACGACCAATATAAAGTCATGCTCATATTACCACGAACCCCGTCTTCCATGTTTTTTCAGTTAACTATGATAGTATCAAAAAAAATAATAGGTGACTTAAAAAATTTAAACACTCGTAAACAACATAGCAACAGCCGAAGTTCCTTTTTAAATGAAAATCAGAACTAGTTTTATTTATAAACTTAGATGATCGAACACGACTCAGAAAGAACAAATTTTTGCAGGATCTACGACTTAAAAAATACGATGGCCCATTACTCGGAATACTAGCCACAATAACACTCCAAAGTTCAAAAACAAACTGAACTACAGCTTATTAAGCAGCAATAGTTTAAGCAGCTTCACTGAAAAATTAACTGAATCAAATTTAATCTATGGTGAAAATGCCTGGACCAGTGAAATCAACTTAAAGTTTCGATTTTATCAGTATAATAGCGCAATTTTTTTTTAATTCAGTAATTTAGAATTGTTCCACTGTAATACCCTGCATAGCCAAATGGCTCTTAGCAGGATTATACCCAAAGATTTCTCAATAAGCAAGGATGTGTCTGAATGGAATAACGCTCATCGTCATCATTTGCTGCATACAGGAGTTAAAACCTCAGATTATTCCAAACCGATTTCACAATGCATCCGTCCACTGAGAACAAGTACATTGTGGTCTGAGACTTGGCTAGTCTTTTAATTGTCAATTCTTTTTTTACGTAAGCGATTGTCCAAATATCATTTTTTTAAAGCTGAATGGCTTGCGAAAATCCACTTGATTCGATATGACCAAGAAATTAATCTAAGTTCATTCATAAAAAATTACTTTTTTCATAATGTTCAAAGTCGTCTATGGTCACATCAAAATCAGCTTCTAGATACTTTGAAACACTGATTTTGAATGCCGAACTCAGTGCTCTATTAGCGATTTTTTCTTTTGCTTGAAAAGATATCTGTGGGATGGCATCTCGATCTTACGTGATAATTCGAAATATTTTACTCAGATTGGCATAATCTTGCTTTCCTACTGTATAAGTATAAAAAGTTAGGACAGTCACCAAATTTAGCTATTAAATTCTTGTTGACACCTGAGATTACTCTTTGATTAGGGCATTTTAGTTTGGAACATCTTTTTCTTTAATTTAATTTTTTAGATTATTCTGTGTACTTTAGTTAAATTTGTGATCAGATGATTAAATTAAATCCAAAAAATCGTTCAAAACCTATTTTTTCTTATCTTTTTGTATGGGTGGTAACTTTTTCTTTGCCAAGTTGCTATTAAAGTTTGGAATTGCAACCGCAAAGTCACAGTTTTTGGCGAATTAGAACGGAAATATATTCTCCACAGCGTCTCTTTTCATTAGAGAGGCAAATTAGCTATGAATAAGTTCTGCTTCGTTCTTTTGCTAATCTGTGAGGTTTATTTTAGAGAAATAATAGATGAGAGCTTTTAAAACTGCGGCTTTAAACAAATCCACGAACTCCTTAGACTCAATAATTCCGGTTAGCTTAATCTAGTTTTCCAGAGGAACAAAAGCTTAGTGGCTAGACTAAGGCCATAATACAGTGGTAAAAGGACGAAAATCGCACCCAGTAGCATTATCTCCCCAAGTTTCTTCCACCAAGGTATCAATAGTTTATCCCTACCGACTATGACAAGAAGTGACTTATTGCGCTTACATTCCCCTGAACTATGCCACCTCACAGAATCCGTAACATTATGATTTTACTTCTACTAGCACTATGTATTTTTAAATTCTGAGCAGATAGAAGCCTAGTTTTTTCCCTTGAAATACTCGGGGACTAATATTTTAAATGATTTTCAAATAAAGAGATTGCTAGCTAGTTCTGACCCCACTTCCTCCCGTGACCGTTGGAATGACACTCCAAAATACAGGAACGCCAAAGATCATTGTGAGCTAAAGCAGTCCTGAAGATAAAATTAAAGCAACAATCGCCAAGAAAGTTCCCAAATAGTAAAATACCTTTAAGCATGTCTAGTTGGGTCTGACTGCTTTTGAGGGAATCACCAAGGGTGTAACCAAAGACATATAGAAATTATCAGGAAAAGGGGGCATTAGCAGGAGTATGAAAATACTTTACGAATAATTTGAGTTTGAAGAAACTGTTGACACCCTTATAACTAACGACAGTAGGACTGATAAATGCAGTGAGATGCTCCTCGATTATGAAAGACATCTTTTGTAGCTTCGATAAGTCAGCACTGGGACAATAAAGTACTGAATTGCAGCTGTGTTCCAGTCGACATATGAACTAAAGTTGACATTATAAAGTTCAGTGACGAGTCCAATTACTACTAATGCCGATGTTACCCTTAAAAATACCCGCTAAGCATAAAGTACAGTTGATGCACTAATGCAGCCCAATCCACATCTTATTCCCAAATGAGACCTTCCTCTTAGGATATCTAACAGTATCTAAAACAGTAAGAAAAAGGCGAGATCGACGACGGATAGAACTATAACTCCAATATTGTCAAAAGTGACAAAGAAAGTTAACACCAACAATGCTGCAGTGGCAAATAGCTAAACTAGTATTTTTATGATTATTTTAGATGTCGAAGAATTTTGCTAGTTAACACTGGAAAGTCTCCAGTAATAAAATGCAAATGAAAATATCGCAGATATTGATGCACCTCCTATCAAAAGCAGATGAGTATATCTTTGATCAGTAGCCATTATGCAATAAAGTCCCCATGGAGCTAAGTTTAAGATTAATGCGAAAATTCCCGACCAAATATCGAATCTTTTTTAGTCGCCGAGCAAAACGTGATTAGCTATATTTGTGAAAAATAGAAAAGTATTTCTTAGAGAAGATACCCATCCGAAAGTCCACATTATAAACACTAAAGACGATACTAGCCTTAAGGCCCAAATTTGGCTATTCATTGGATCCACACTACTTGCCAAGTAGACGATGAATTCAGCCAGTAGAGTCGGAGAGGCGATAAAAAATCGCGCATATCTTGTAGAATCAAGCCCTCTTGTGGAAAAATAGGGACTAGTGGCTGAATACTACTTAACGCCATCCAGGGCAATTGTGCAGATAGATAGAACGATGCTTATTCCAGATAGCACTATGATCAGGGGATCATTCTTGGAATAAAAAAGATGATTACTCCATAGCAATCCGAAGATACTCAGAATCAGATACTTTTCTAAGCAATTTACTATTTAGTCTTGCCTAATCACGTTCAGAATTAGGACAATGACACTAGGCAGAAAGGTTGGAAGCAGAATAGCCAATAGGTACTAACTTGAAAGCAGAGAACTAACCATGATGATGATTGTAACTGTAGCATTTATCAGCAAATAGATGTAAATGGAGTAGACCTACCCTGGGAATCCAAATAAGGTGTAGATTAGCTGCTATTTGAAATAATGTAGCTTGTGATCGGCGATAATAGGCGGTACTTTGAGTTGTTATTATTCTTACTCCATTTCAAACGTTTTATATCGATTCAAGTTTATAGTCAAAAACAGGAACTATTCATTATAAACCCTGATGATTAAATAGTGATATTTCGATATCATTTCACCTTCTTATTTGACTTTCAATGTTTCTTGCCAACTGTGGTTCCCATCGATCTCCATTTGCAAGCAGTTTTTGTTTATCATAATACAACTCTTCGTGGGTGACCGTTGCATTTTAGAAGTTTGGACCCTAAACGATCGCATCAACCGGACAAGCCTCCTGGCAAAATCCACAATAAATGCATTTAGTCATGTCAATATCGTATCTTGTCGTTCGACGAGAACCGTCTGGTCTCGGCTCACTCTCAATTGTAATTGCTTTGGCTGGACAGGCAGCAGCGCATAGTTTGCACGCTATGCATCTAATTTAGTTTTTTTTTTACCTCTATTCGCCTGTGGGATATCTTCTAAGAGCATGCTCAGCTCTGAATTTGGGAGAAAGAGGGCCTTTTTCGTAGGGATAGTGAATAGTCCATTCTGGTTCGAAAGAGTATAGGAAAGCACAGAAAAAGAAGTTGTAGAAATACTCTGGACTGATTATCTGAATACTCACATCTAGATTACGTTGTGGTATGCGGAATCCAAGACATTTGTGAAAGTTATATCTTATTCCACGTTGTCTTTTTCTGAATAAATCCTCAAAAGTTCTTGTCCTTACGTTTTGTATTTGTATTCAGGATTGTAATAGTTTTTGTTATAAAATTTTTCAACTGGGTTTTCCTAAGCCTCTTTTTTCACGACCTTCAGATTCTATTGATTAATGTATGCTAGAAATTAGAAGATCGAGTACCAAAATTGAAGCATTGCTTGAAAAGAAGCTGCCTAGAAATTTTACCAATCATCCTATTTGTAATATTATATAACAAACTTTCAAATCAGAAAAAACTTTTTGGATCACTCCACAAAATATAAGTGTCTCAACATTACTCTTTTACTCTGGAAAACCTTTTTCTTCATTCTTAATTCGGTGTCCTCGTCTATTATGTATTTGGGGGGTTTGGCCTTTGGGGTAGGAGGCAACTTACTAGCTTCTGCAATGTCATTAACGATGTGATTTGCTTAAGAATAGTCGACTCCCTACTTTTGCATGTATTATTGGACACACTTGAGTTTATCCAACTTCTAACCATATATTTATTGATTTTGTTCAAATTGCTCCCTTAAAATTGCCAAAAAAGTGTCGGTATTTATTCGGAAATTGGAGGTTGCTGCCTCTTTTAATTCTTCTTGTGCAATCACTTTTTTTACTGATCTTCTCTTTGCAATATTGTTTCCTCTAGTGATCATGCAGCGATTTTTCTGATTCAACCATTTTAGCTCGTCCTTGAGCTCTTCCTGCTCACTATAGCCAGGGTTGAACCCGATAGATTTCTTAGCAGTTACCGAGTTGAAATTGTAAGTTACAAGACCGGAAACTGATACTCTATGAATTCGATCATTTTTACCTT
>JAOWAT010284843.1:0-17750 GCA_028571025.1 Longipedia americana
ATTTTTATAAGAAAGGGTCGATCTTAATAAGCTAATCATTATTAGCGAAAAGTACTTTCCCTACAAAGAGGATCTAGAAAAGCTGTGCGACCACATAACTAACAACTAAAGTTACTCAACAGTCAGAATTATGAAGATTTACGCTTAATACACTCGCTTTATTCTAAACGACTAAATGAGCGCCATAATCATCGAGGACTACGTCAAGGCACTTTTTCACAGACTGGTTGAAATGAAGTAAATCAAGACAATGTCAGCAGACCCATAAACTGGGACAATTGCTCTGTCCCTTTCGGAAGGATCTTTGGGGAATATCATCATGACCAACAATCAGGCTTGCTTTATTTTCTAATACTAAAAACAAGAACTGAATCAGATGAGAGTGAATTAGATCATGCCAAAATCATTCTCGAAGTATCACGATAATTTCCTCCAAGCATTTATCAAAAACAGATACAAAAAAATCAATTCCGATGAGAGATCTTTACTCGGAAAAACTAAAGCTGGGTACTTGTTTCCGATAATTTTGCAACTTCAAAGGACAATAACTTCCTCAAACAGTGAGTAATTGATTTTTATCGCTAATATCAAAAAAGTTAAGGTCCGAGAAAGTCAAATATACTGTATTGTCGATGAAGAAGGAGATATTGAAGACTATAGTGCAATGTTCAAACTAATATTTTTTCGCAAAAAAAAATATGACCTTAATATTCTCGAACTGATTCCCAATTTCTTTCAAGTCTCATAGAATGACGAAACATAGGATGGTAATTTTACAGTATAAATAAAATGCCCTCTTGGCAACCTCACTGTATCTCTCAAGGCTACCCACCTGAGTTTCACTTCTTTTCATAATGTGGGGTATGTGATAAAAGGGACAATTATAGAAAAAAGCTAGGGAAAGAAAAGCTAAAAGCTCACATAAAGATTGGTGATTTCATTGTAAAATTCCAGTCTCTAAGGCCACATCACGAAATACCTTACAAACCACAATTAGTTTGCAATAACTTCATAATAGGTGAATATCGGCGACTATAACAACAGTAATATGTTTACAATCCCTTTTTTGGTAATATCGGATATGGCAGATTTATTAGATGTAGATGAAGGCAGCAAAAGTTATGATCTTGACATCAAGAGTGTCAGACTGAACAAAGGACGTTTAGACAGAATAGATTAGTCCTTCAGTTTTTATTCCTAAAGTTACTAGGAGTTAAATCGGAAAGGCAACCTCAATAATAAATTGATGGAATGGAACGAAGGGAACGTGTCTCATAAAGAAAACAATTTCACTCTTAAAATTAAGCTCGTCACCTCGATAATTTCGACTTTGCTGATTGGACTGGTTTCGTACTCGATTTACAGTCACGGCGTGGAGGTCAATAACCTCATTCACGAAACATAGATTGAATACAAAAAAGTGTAGACGAGAAGACTGATTTCCGAGATGGTTGTTTACTTTTCGGCTGTTCAAAGTGGTCTGAACGTTACTAAGTACAGGGAAAAGAAGTTGGAAGTGCAACGTTCGCTAATAACAACTCTCAATTCTGCACTTATTAGTCAGCAGCAAAAGGAGGATACCTTGAAGATACTGTACCTTGAGACAGAAATCGATTATCAGAATGCCTTGTCAGACGACACTCTAATGTACAATTTAACGTCTAGTTCCAAGCATGTTTCCAACAGTATATTTTGGATCATTATACTTACTGGTATTGCTGTGCTGGGGACCGTACTATCAGGTTCAATTTACTTCTTCAACAAGGAAATTCAGGAAGTTTTCTCCATCTTCCTGGTCCTCGATGAAAAGTAGATAAAGAATATATATCAAACATGCCATAATTTGATTAGAAAAATCGAGAGAGACACGAGCTTTAACGAAGATCAAAACAAAAAACAAAGCGTCGACGATGACTAAGATGACTGTCCAGTTCAAAAAATTAAAAAATTTAAAGGCAACTAAAGTTGCAATAATAAACAATACTACCTCAAACTTCTAATACCCGTTCTAGTCTACCTCGGATTAGCTTCTGGCATTTTGATTAATATGAACAGTCACTTTCACCACACTAAAATTAGTGTTCAGCTCTATAGAACAGCTATTACGATATTGCCGGAGTCTTCCATTGTGATGATGAAAACTTTCCTCAAAACAAAGAATAATATTGCACTGAGCGTAACTGACAACTTCGAATAAACATATGAAAATCTGGAAAAAACCATTTAAATGCTTAGCGGTAGTCAAGTAAACGAAAAGACCGAATTCTACCAATATTTGCTATCGAATCCATGTTCTTTATAAGGATTACCTGCAGAATGCTCCACTTTTCTAAATGGTATCGTCAAGGGAGGAATATCAAAAGCTGTCAATTATCTTGCCACAAATATTCTGGCTTTGAACTAAGCTACGCAAAACTAATCGTTCCTTTCTGATTTAAGTAAAAAGTTGCATAACTTAGTTGTTCTTGAGTATTAGATAATAAAGCCAGCCATGCTTTACATCGCTCAGACTTCGTCGATTCATATTAAATAAGATACGAGAGACTTTTCAATTCTACACCAAATTCTGTGTCTTTGTTTTATTGTGACAATGGTTCTTGGTCTGATTTACCTGTGGAAGTGGCCTTTCGAAGACTTCAAGGAAAAACTAACTTTAACACACCAACTCATCAAACTTACACCAAATAGGCAGAATAAATACGAAAAGAACGGGTACATAAGTCTATCTTGGTGTTAAAAATGAGAAAATACTGATTTTTCTTACAATTTGTTTATCGTAATGAACTAGCACTTTTTGGGTTGGAAAGAACACTTCATTTTTTCATATTTATCCACGATCTGCAGCTCATTGCCTATTAAATAACATAGTTGTTCAATCATAACGATATAAATCATTTTTTATTGTAAAGCACAGACCGAGCGCATGATGCAGGAAGCAGAGATTGTCAAAGAAGCTTAGATCATCAATATCGCGGTTAACATTTTTCAGAATGTGGGTATAAAAAGATGGATCGACAACGTCTAGTCGCTGATGAACTAGCAAATACACATTGAAATATGCAAGATTATCTTTCCTTAGACGATGATTAAACTATTCAAAATAAGCGAGTCAAAGTTGACCACGGGTGAGAGAATTCAGTAGGTTATTCTGATGATCGCCGGAATTATAAAGCTCGATTTGTATCACATATCCGGGCAGGCTATTGCAGAGGGTAATCTTAATCACCTCAGAAATTTGTTGCAGCTACTCTAAGCACTGAGTAACACCTTTATCACTGCGAGAGAAGAAGGCGTCCACACCGCACCTGATAAAGATTCCAATCAGAGTGACAGCTTTGATCATGGGCACAATACTGTTATTGGAATTCATAGAGAATTCTAGGGGAAAAATATTGATTCAAACGACGAGGAAAATCATGTTGCGTAAAATATGAAATAAATCCCTCAGAAAGTATTTCCTGAGTCTATTAAAAAAAATAACTGGCAAGACAGAGATTATGATGAGGATTACGACGATGAGGAAGGACAGTTAAGGCCCAAAGGAGCTATTGCGTATTCAGCAAAGAAGGAACTCAAAAACTCAGCTAAAAAAGTCAGGTTCAAAGAAGCTCACTCAGAAAAAAAGAAAAAAAAAAGCACCAACAAAAATATCGATTCTGTATATACTCATGACTCCACGAACAAATCCAGTCAACACAGTTCTAAGACCGGATTTAGACAGACAAAATCCAAAAAATAGCTTATTTTTTCCAAGAAAGTCAATTATATCGAAAGGATGTAATTTTTAAAAAATATCTAGAGGTAAAATTATTGAAGAGCTTGAAAAGAAAAAGATTTATGACGAAAAATATATATTTAAGGCTTGGAAGGAAAATAAAAAATAAGGAAACAAAAGAATAAAAGACCAAATCTGGTACTAGTCCGGGTAGAGGAACAGAATGATAAATAGGAAGATTTCTGACCGAGAAAAAACTGTTAATGCATTAAAAGGAGAAGATATCGCTTTAAGATCTATTGTTTCAATGTTTAAAAGAGAAAATAAAATATATCGAGACATAAATTCCGAGAAGATGGATAGGCAAATCAGATTGGCGGACGAAATAATGAATGAAGGAGACAACTAATCTTAAACACTGCAGGAAGCTATACTATCAAGCATTATAAATATCGAAGGATCGCAGTTAAACTGGTGATGAGTATATGGATTGATTATTTCTGATAGCGACTGTTTATTGAAAATCAGCTACCGACTAACAATAGAAATACGAGCAATAGATTAATAGAAAATAGAACATTATCAGAATGAGTAGAGCAAAGTACGAAAACTACTTCAACTCCAAAGTGAGAAAACTATTGTAGTAGATGACGCTCGCTCTTTTGAAGAATCAGCCGTAAAAGCCAGTTTTTCTTTATCTTACAGTAGATCGATTTCATGTATTAATGGGTTAAAGCCCGCATGGAGGAAGGAAATTCCACAGCAAAGACTGAGTAGGAAAAAGAAGTGAATTAAAACAGATCAGTGTCATCTTTTCACTCAAACGATACAAATGAGAAAGTCTCCGCTACTCAAGAGGAACTCAATTTCGGTCAGATGGAAGATGCACCCATCCCGAAGAAAGTCTAATTGAAGCAAAAGTACCCTCAAAAACAAAGGGGATCCATATCTGCTTAGGTAAATTCACGGTAATTTAGGCATTCGGAAAGGTAAACATAAGAAAAGCTTTCCAACCGACCATCGTTCCGAAAGAAGACCATGAAAAAGATTCCATTAGAAAGATTTTGAAAAAGTCTTTCCTGTTCTCATCTTTATAAGAGAATGACATGGAAACCGTCATTGGCTGCATGATTAAAAAAACTTATTCAAAGGGGGAATATGTGATTAAACAAGGTACGTCTGGAAATGAACTGTATATTGTTGCGAGTGGATAGCTAGACTGCACAAAAAGATTCAAGCAGGACGATCCTACTGAAACTTTTCTCAAGGTTTACAAGTCCGAATAATCTTTCGGAGAATTATCTCTCCTCTATCATGTTCCTCGACAAGCCTCAATCCGTGCCAATCAAGAGTGTCTCTTATGGGAACTCGACAGAGAAACATTCAATAATTTGGTTCGCAGCGCCGTCATCAAGAAAAAAGACCACATAAAGGAACTCTTGAAAGAAGTTAAAATTTTCAATCAAATGGACAACTCAGAGTTGGAAAGGTTGGTCGACAGTGTCAAAACATAAGCCTATGAGTCTGGTCAGTACGTATGTAAAGAAGGAGATGACGGAGATTCTTTGTATATTGTCGATAAGGGCCACTTAATCGCTGAGAAGGAAATAAATGGGATCGTGAAAAATGTATTCTAATATAACCCAGGATCATACTTTGGAGAGATAGCTTTAGTCTGTGAGACCAGTCGAAAAGCATCGATTAAGTGCATAGAGAGATGCAACTTGTTGTCAGTCGGAAGGAATTAATTCAACAGGCTAATCGGTGTTGATTAAAATCTATTAAAGGATTTCAGCAAGTATGAAGGACTAAAGCTCAAATGAACTGCCATTTGATTCACAGAGCACATCATAACATCACTATTTCTCGAAATTAATTCTATTTTAATCAATTTCGTACCAATATATTTTCGATGGTCCTGAGATAATTATATAACTGCTGTAAAGCATAAAATGGCGTCATAAGGTGGCTTTTAAGGGGTCGATGATCATGAACGGGACGCTGAAACACTTAACAACATGGAAATGTAAAACAGAATTAATAATTATGATCATGTCTAGTCGAAAGTTGTGAAAAGGGATGAAAAAGGAAACATTGTTAATCAGTGGGTTTAAGTTGTTAAAGTAATTAGAATAAACAGAAAAAAACCCTACATAGGGGGATACAGAAACGTAGAGACTGACTCGGAGTGTTGGAATGCTTTTGCTCAAACTGATCAGAAGAAAACTTAGCACAAACTTAAATTCACCAGAGAAACACAGACCTACGAGTGTGTTAATAAATCTACCAAAGTTAAAAGATAAATCGGTACACAAATGGAGAAGGAAGGACTGTTCATCGACACTAGAACCGACAAAATTGTCGAACCAAATAGCTATTTTGACTCTGAGATGTGGGCTGAAAGAAGGTGGGAGGCTGCTTTGTACGTTCAAAGATTAGTAAGAGGATGGTTTGCGAGAAGAAAAGCCAATTCCATTAGGAAGAGAAAGTACGATTAATATCAGAGAGAGATTTAGAGGGAAGATAAATTTCGGAAAAACGAGGAAATCAAGCACAAGGAGGAAATCTAGAGAAGAAAGAATCCAAAAAGCAAGAAAGATTTCGAAATTCTGTATCAAGAGCTGGAAGTACTTGTAATCTTAACGTCAGATGTGGAGAGTGTCAGAACTGGAAAAAATCAAAAACAATAAAACCATGAATGAAGAGCAGAGGAAAAAAGCACTGAAATAAACTCTCGACAAGGAGATAGATCTGCTCCAGACTATTGATAGGCTCAAAATCTCAGCCAATAAAGACGAAAAGGTTCAAAAAATCGAAAAATATCTCAAAGCGATGAGCGATCCAAAAAAATGGGTTAGGTAATTTCCACAGTAATTGTAGGCCCTCAGATGGAAGAGTTACCTAGGTTCACACTCCTTTTACTATCAGGGCCAAGGAGTTGATGGATCTTTATAAAGGTCTAAAGATGAAGAATATTTCAACTGATGAAAGGCTGGATATTCTTTTGAATACGAAATGGACAGTAAAAGAATGGGACTGCAACCTAACCCGAGAAATTGTTGAACTGATCGATAGGGAAGCCAATATGTTGGATCGGGGAAGACCAGAAAAATCTCTTGAGGGTCTGAGACAGAGATTAGCTAACTTATTCCTTCAATTCATCGAGTATCCATTGTTCAATCCTGAAGCTGCTCGGTTTCAAAAGATACCGTACTAAATTGCTTAGATGACTTCCGAAAAAACAAAAATACTTTGAACCAAGTTGATGAATTAAACCGAAAAACTTATTAATTTAATGACTGGAGTTAATATCAAAGGTTAATTATTCGAAACTCCATTTCGCATTGGGGAAATTTAATTGTTACAATTTATTCTAAATGGAAAACAAGACACAAAGAGGAAAAGGAAAGAGAAAAACCAAATTTTGGCTCAATTTGAGGAGCTGCGTCGATGCAAATTAATAAAAGAACCATTTTTTCTACGAAGTTGCTGATGCCGTTTCGTCTGGCTTTAGTAAAAGTAATGCATAGTTCCTTTTCAATTTTGTTCTTCCTGGTAACCAGTAGAAGAGATCAAAAGAAGTCAACAATGCCGTGCTACTTAATCTTCAAAAAATTATAGCTGCTAAAAAATAAGAAGAATGGAACACTCCCGTTAATATTAATCCATTTGCATTAGTGGAAGAAAACAGCAATAAGACACATCCCTAGAGCATTATTTGTAAAACTTCAGTAGCTAAGACTGCTGATTCCGTACATATGAAAAGAAATATTAGCACCCCTATCTCCAAAGAAAATAAAATAGTATTCAAAAAAAAAAGACTTTTGGACCTATAAAGAAGACTTGACGACAAATATATCAATTGTATTGCCAGTAACTAGTTCTTTATTCAGATAAACTTTACCAAAAAACTGCTGTTTACTACTAGAAACCTCATAGTATCCGCAAAAATGCGATATTTCAGAATTTTACAAAAAAGAAACGGAGCAGGTTTGGATACAAGACTTAAGGAGATGATTCTTAAATCAGTTAAATTCCCAAACATATGATTAGTGAGCTCAATTCAACAAATAACACTGACTTTTATTTTTCTCAGAGAAAAAATAAGACGCAGTCTTCATTTCGAATTTATAAATGAGTACGCACACCGACAAATACTTTTTCGCCGTCGAAAAACATTCTCATAACCACATCAGTCTGACAATTTATCTTAAATATTTTTCTATACAGTACTTTGAAGTTGTCAATAGCTACTCTTCCATTTTTTTATTTATGTGGCATTTCGAAAAAAAGTTTGATGTTGCAGACTATGAAGATATCGATAGAGAAATTTATCCAATGAACAAATATCTTAGCAATCGGGAAGCATATTTGATTTTTTTTTTTAATTTATATATATTTTTTTACTTAATTTTTTTTGAATTTTTCTTAGAATTATTCAATAAATTTCTGAAAACCCAGATCGGTCCCCATCTTTAACATGCATTGTGCATTTTTGTATCAACTATTATGAACCTTTTTCGTTGTAATTAAAATTTCTCTCCACACAAATCGGAAAAAGAGAAAAAAGCAACTTACCGATCGTTTTTTGGTTTAGATGGACGGGATAGAACTTCTACGGTTGATTCATAAAAATGGATGATCGGCCATGTTGAAAAATAAGTTGGTAAAACCTAAAAAGGCAGTTTTATTGGCATTTGTAAGTATTATCGACATTTGAAGCTAAGTTGTGTTAATATTGTGACTTAAAAGTTGAAACATATATTTCAAAAGATAATGTAAGAGAAAGTTCCTGAGTTATTGATAGGTCAAAAGTCGTGAAAATGTATTCAGAAGTCTTACAGAAAGATTCAATAGCCTTGGGTGTGATTTACAGTTCTTATTAAAAAGTGGCTTCTCTGAATTGAGCTTATTAATTGATAATTAATTGATTAAATGGACGGCATTGTCAAAGAGGAAATGAGTGATGATTTTGTCTATGACCAAACGCTAGAATTTCAAAACAAAAAATAGTTCAGAGTTTAAAAATCTGACTTTCCCGAAAAAATAAGAAAATCGACTTCAAAGAATTTCTTACCCACGACGCAACTACCCTTTGGACAAAAAAATAGCGGTTTTTCTGTTCGTTAAAACTTTGATAAGCATGATGAAAAGTTTTATGATTTACTCCGGATGGACAACCGGCAAGGACAAGTTTAAGACATATATTTGCAAACAAAACATATTTAAAACGACTCCTCATCGTAATTTGTTCCGAACCAAGAGGCTACGTGCTCAGAAGGTCTTTTTAAAATCAAGTAGACTCGAAAAAAGAGGCATATTCAAGTTAGTTAACTAACAAAGTAGAAATACATTAGAGTCCATCATGGAGACAAGGACGAAACAAAATAATTAAATATCAACATCAAAACAGCAGTTAGGAGCTGGTTCAAGAGGCAGATGAAGTTCGTCTCCCTAACTCCATAGTAGCAATAACTGTTGACGCAATTTGGAAATAATCCCGCATCTTTCGAAAGTTTCAGGCGACTATTTGGATGGAAGTGCCGACTGGAATAAGATACGCCGGTCAAAAAGGAGTAATAGGGCGTACCCTTTCAGAATTGGGAGTAGATGGAGGAATACGAGAAGAATGTCTGGAAAAGGGCTGAAAGTAGGTCGAGGCTTAAAGCCCAAAAATGTGTTACAATTTCTAAGAAATCGGACAATCTACGAAAGCTCTATCTGAAATATCTTACTTCGACTCTGTTTCTGAAAAACATAATCCAGAGTTTTCGAATGATTTTCATTAGCAAAAGAACGATAATCAAATTCGTTGAGCAGGTTAGGATGGGCTGTGTTTACCCATAGAAGTTTTCAAACTGGAAATAGATAGGAAACAATTCTTTCCAATGAATATTGTTTGGAGTACTGGGGTTTCTTGCCAGATTTGTGTTGGACACTCTATTTCTTTGATAAATTGCACCAGCGCTATCCTGAGCAAAATAAGAGCAGGATACTTCCATATTTAATTTTTATCCATTGTAGATCCTGAATAATAATGAATAATAATGAGAATATTGGTCGCATCAATCCTCGCAATACTGTTCGGAAGTCTTTACACTATCTTTCGAAAATATCAAGGAGTTGCTTAGCTCGTGCAGTCTGACAAAAAGTTTAACCAGCCACTGTACTTTTGATCAAATTCAGTCTCCAAGCATTTTCAATCTTCGCTGGAATGTGCACAATAGTGTTCTTCCAAAAACTTATCCCATAATAAAAAACTCAGGGAGATAAGAAAAAAGAAACAGTCTTTATTTACTTTTTCCCAAGTTTACTAGATGTTGCGGGAACGGTAACAGATACGGCTGGACTCTTCTATGTACTCATTTGTGATTATGCAGACAAGCGTTTCAGTTAGCCAAATGTTGAAAGGCTCAGTAATTTTGTTTACATATGTCGTGACCCTACTATTTTCAAAGAAGAAGCTCAGCAAAAAGAAGCATGCATTTATGCTACTTATTCTATTTTCGCTTGGAATGATAGGATATTCTAATATAGATTTTTCAGACTAGAGATGTACAAATCTATTTGATAATAGTTCAATCGAATCCTCTATTAGGAAATACATTAATCATCATTTCTCAATTTTTGTTTGCTCTGATGTTTATTAGTGAGGAATACCTGACAAAAAGATATGATGTGAAAGTTTCAACTGCAGTCATGTGGTAAGGTATTTGGGGAGTTCTGATATGCGGAACAGTTCTATTCATATTTTCTCAGTTCGAAAACCCCTTGAATTGTGATTTTTCTGAATCTTGCGAACTTTTGTCTTCTAACAGTAATCTTCTCTTAGCTCTAGTGGTGACCGCTCTTTGTATCGCACCTTTCAACTATTTTGGACTGCTGATTACAAAATAGACTTCAGCGCTCCAAAGGACCATAATTTGCACTTCAAGAATGGTTACAGTTTGGCTGGTATCTTTATTTTTAAGCTGGGAACAATTTAATTTTTTGCAGTTTACGGGATATACCCTTCTGACCTACGGGATCACAAAGTTCAATAAGGAGATGATTAAGGAGTAGGAAACAGCCTTTTGTTAGCGAAAAGATGCTGCAATTCCAATCGAAGATGATCATATCAGTCTAAAATAGCGCTAAAAAATTGATTCAGCCATATAAGGGGATAATCTATGAGGTTTAAACTTAATTTCCCCAGTTTTGATTCATACGTATTTTCAAGTAGAATAGAAATCAATGCCAATATTGGGAATTGAAGTAATGTTTTTGTTGATATTTTGAATTCATTTCTTTCACTAAAGCTCCGGAAGAACTAACCGGCATCATTAAAGAACTCACGGTCACGAGAAAATATGTGCTTGCTAATGCTCCCTCAATCCAAGGAGTAACTCCGTGGAAACGCACTGCTCGACTTAATTTTAAATAGACTTACAGGTTTTATAGGATGTTTTTTCCCACCCAAGCTCCCATCCCCAATGCCAGCGACTATATCAAAATCTTATTGAGATGGTATCTGCGGATGTATGGATCTCGAAAAGGAGTTAGGTCTTTCTGATGGGTTGAAATTTTTTTTGCTGCCTCATCTTATTTAGATCCTTTGATAAAGTTAGTAAAATTCATGCCAATTAATTATAATATGTAAGCTATTTCCACCAGTTGGCTGATTTTCAAAAACTGTCTTTTGGAAGATTCTCGCTAGGAGCCGATTTATCTTGCGACCAGGCATCATTTTGGGAGTTACATTGCTCTAGGGATGACCATCTATAACGTTCACCATTTAAAGCAAAAAATAATTAAAAGTGCAATTTTTTTGACGAAATCAAATAACCCCAGAATTGTTAAAGCTGCATCTGTAGCCATTGGATCTATTTACTTTGTTGGATTATACATTTTGTGGCATATCCCTTCCTTTGGAGCATAATTTGCAGTTAGAGTTTATTGTGCTAGTGAGGTGGCGATGACAAATTACATTGTAAATCGTAACAAAATTCATATGCTAATGAGTGACAGAATGAATGGACTGTTGGAAAAATAAGGAGTAAGATTTTGAAACGCGAAATATTGCGAGTGATCAAACTTGTAGGTTTTGATTGATTACAGACTGCAGATATTTAGTTTTTTTCACAGCTAAACAGTAATATATAGTAGATATTTAATTATTGTAGATCAATGCCGTAAAAGAAAACAATTCAGAACATAGTAAGACTGGTAAATATCATCACATCGTACAAAAGACATTAACAATAGGCTCATTCTCATTGTTCTTTCCGTTTTATCGCTGGTATATGTTGTGATTTCAGCAATCACGTCCTTCAAGATTTTCCTCATATTTTCACCTTTCTTCATGGTGTAAAGATATAAACTATGACAGTCTTTTTGGAATTCTTCTGCTTGCTGCCGAGTTTAAGGTTAAATGGATTCTCAAAAGGGTTGGATTTCTGAAATCCCTGTTAGGGAGAGCTCTATTTCATATTTAGTACAAAAAAATAACAATTCAGTTTATCTTCGGTCATCTACTACTATTTCGATGCTGGTCAACAGGAGGTTTTGGCTTGGGTTGGAGCTAGTTGTCTTTTTGTATCTGGAATATTCTATTTAACGATTCACTTTGGTTTCAATTTCAAAAAAGAAGACAGTGAAATCCTTGCTGATGAAAACGATACTGATGGGTATAAAGAGAGACTCATGTGAACTGATGAATTCATAACTTTTTTGTAAGTTAAAACATTTTATAAAATCAGACCAATTGTTGACAGAAATCATTTCTTGTTATCGACAATTTTTATAATATCTTCGGATCCTACTCCGACCACAAACTGGAATTTTTGTAGAATGTCTTCGGAGTGAGTCAGATTGATGGTGTGTTTTTGCTGGCTGACCTGTTTCGTAAACACTAGAACTTTGCTTTTTGATGAGAAAAATACCTCAATGATGTCTCCCTGATTATAATTGAACCCTGCATCAATATAAGAATCTTCCTAGTCTTACGGGGGGATAGACCCAGTGCAAAGAGCAAATTCATGGTTTTTTGTTTTATCGTTGACATCTAAGTTAGGTTTATTTTTTTACAATCGCAGTTGAAAGATTGAGCTTTGAAGTCTTATAAAACCCCCATTCCTAGATGAATTATGTCAGAATAATTTTGAGTAATTTCAAAGGTGCATGTTTGCTAGAGCTCACCTTTTCCTTCATTAACAAATATGACCCGTCCATCGTAATGATCTGCTTGTCCGGTCGCTGTACTTCCTGTAGAGTCGACAATTATTGTAGAACTACATAAATTTGTTGGTACGCTTTGTTTGAAGTTGAAAATGTGTATTTATCAGTTTTGTTAGTCTTCACTTATTCCTCATTTAGAGAAACTTGTAGCTTTCCGAGATTTTTCTTTATTTATTTAATTTGATTATCACATTAATCTTTTAATCTTTTGGAAACTTGGGCGTATTGTTACACAAGCTTTTTGGACTTATCAGTCACTTTAAGCTTTTAGTTTTCATATTTTAGCAGTTATGCGTATTTTTCAAATTCGCTTCTTAGTTATAGGGGGTTCTTTTGTGAAGCTTCACTCAGAAGAGACACCAAATTTGGTAATTTTACTGATATTGTCGACTAATTTATTCAAAATATTACTTGGGCGAGGATGCTCTTTCTCAAGGATGCATGATTAGTATTAATAGCGGATTACAAGTTTTGGAAACTTTCCGCGATACTGGTGGCTGCTTCTTTTAAAATGTTGAGAAGTTATTTTCGTGACCCTTCTAAACTTCTCAGATAATCTGACAGATTATTTAACTAATCGGGCGATCCCGTATTTATGAATAATTGTTTGATCTGTTCGAGGAACACTTTGACAGGCAAAATTTGGTGATCCTCGTGATTTTCCATTCTGCAGACTGGACATATCAGTCCTCTTTGCTTACAAACCGCATCTACACATACCAGACTCATAGTTTCGCCTTCGTGAAGATCACCGTTCTGGCATTTCGCGTAGTGGAATATTTATTTACGAATGTTGCTCTATTCAATTATCATGTCTGCCTGTGATAAAAATCTTTTTTATCTGGTCTTAAAAATAATGTGATTAATCCTGATCAGAAGGGAAGTAGGATTTCACATAAATTATACTAATTTCACAAAAAAGCAGAGGAGAAGAGTTATTTCGTCCCCCCTTAAGCTTGGTGTAGTTGTTTCTCATAAATGCTTTTAAAACGAGAAAGAGATCGATCGATCAATCGTTCAGAGGTATAGTTGATATTTTTCCTTCAGCTACTTGATTTACTTACGAATTTTAAAAGAGTGAATCTGATTTTTTCCGACGTAGACATTTTTCAGGTTTGGAATTTCCGTTCTAAGGAGGTCCTTAAGAAAATCTTAAGTCAACTTGTTATTGGTGAGGACTAAGCTTTAAAGACTCACATTTTTATGAGTGATGAAATCGAGCAAAACCTTTCCTTACTGATTTGTCAGATTGACCTTGACTAGTTTTAGAACCTAGACGTCTTCCCAATCGAGCATGTTCAAGTAGCACCCAAAATCCGTTCCTTCCAGCTTGAAAGACACTAGTTATATGCACTTATTGATGCTACTGGTGTTCTGTACTGCCTAACAGGTGTTTTCGGTTGTTATTTTGTGTAGAACATTCGATACTTTATCCTATTTTTAAATATAGCGAAGAATTCGGGATTTTAGGGAGTCGATCTTGTTCCAGAATTCCATTTTTTTAGCTTAAGATTAACTCTAGGATCTAGTCGAATCACGAAATCCGAAAAACACTCCGGGCCCTTTGTTCCAGTTCCAAATGCCGTTTGGATAGTAATATTATTCAGTGGTTGGCAGGCTTCTCTAGCTTATCACATTGCTTCGAGACTTTAAATTCTCTTTTAACGATAAAATCTTTCTTGCTCTTTTTGAATTTTATCTCCCCTCGACTGAATTTTTGTTTTATTCGAGCTTTCCAATAGGCAGTTAATCTGAGATTGAGGACTATGTTTTTAATTCGGACGAATTGTTTTGACCTTTTCTGGACTCCAAAGGATTTTATTATTAGATGATTTACATAGAGAGGTTTTGCTAGTTTTCCATCGTTAGTTCTTTTTGAAGTTTGGTGGCTATCTCCGTTTGTAATGCAAATTGTTTTTTCCTGTCATTTTCCAGGATTTTTTTAATCTTGCTCATAGATTCCTCTTTAAAATCCTTAGAAACCATTATTGAGTATGCTATATGCATCCACTTCCCAATCGTACTCCTGATTTCGTCGTCCTGCATTTAATCAATTTCTCCAAGAAAATCTCCATTCGCATCGGCTGTGTTTTCGGTCGAAATGGTTGACTGGAAATTTCTTTTTACGAGATATATTTGATAAATATCGCCTTAGGGGGAGGGAACCTTGAAACATGATGTTTTGAGTGCTTTGTTAAAACAAACCTCACAAAGGTTCAAACCGCATTTATACTACGATGCTGGAGTGCATTATTAGAAACAGAAGTTACATTTGGCCCTTTTATTTCTTCCCGACCTCATTTCAAAATTCTTATAACCTTTCATTATAACTTTCAGTTTTTCCTTATTATGATGGAACAGAAAAGAATAAAACATTTATATGCAAATTATACAAATTATCTAGCATACCGTTTGTAAGAAATCAAACTATATATATTTGATAAAAAGTGCAGTCACAAATAAGATAAATTCGTAATTTCATGAGATGAGTCGACAAAAGATCAATTCGAACTTAAAAAAATTCTTAAATTTTGAAATAGCCCTCTATCATTCGGATTTGTATATGCTCTGACTAGCATATTTCTTTCCTTTATGTAGCAGATATCTTACCACAAATGAGGCCATTTATGGGCTTCAAACAACTCCGAATGAGTAAGATTCTTAGCTATTGCGTAAAACTCCACATACGACGTTGCAAAGAAGCACGATGATGTAAAACCTACAACTATTGATCCCATCGCCAAAAAATGGTTCTAGCATGAAAAGTAGTACAAAGACACGAATCCCTGAATGCCTAATGCCAGGTTAAATAAAATATACGGGACCACATTAGATCTATTTATCTGTTTTGACAGTAGTTCGCTTTAAAAAGATCTCTTCCTTCCTTATAAATGTTACTCACGTGTGGTCGAAGATAAAAAGAAAGCAATCCAGAAAATAAACAGAAATGAGATCGAATATAATGTCCACACTGGAGTTTATTCGTTAGATCTGCACAAATAGTAACTCAGACATAGGTACAATGGACTTGTAAGGATTTTCAGTATCTTTTTGGTGTTTTTAGAAGTTTTAGATTATGATTGCCTCTAGAAAGTTCTTTTTATAGAAAGAGAATCGCAATTATCTATTAAGTGTTCTCTAGGCCTGTATCCCAAAGAGGCAAGATAGTTGATACATCCATAGCTTTTGTTTAGCATTGCTAAATCAATTGGAGTGTTGTTGTTATTGTCAACATCGCTCATGTTTGCACCTTATTTCACAAATTCGGCTAAGACCTAGGGTAAATCGTTATATGCCGCCCAGTGTATGAGCTGCTTGACTGTAGGGTCGACTTTACCTGACCAGTTTTCCAAATTTGCTCCTTGAATTGCCCAGTAGTCGACCTGTCCATTATCTTTAGCCCCCTTTTTTTTAAGCATCTAGACATACTCGCGATCGCAATAAAGACCTGCTATATCCAAGGGTGTGTGCCCTGCTTTGTTAGGTCTATTAAGAATGGGATCATCTTGGGAAAGAGTCGATAGGTACAAAGGAATGTACGGGGAGTTATGAGAACACATATGATTGAGGACAGTGTTTCCGGATGAATCTATTTCGGAATGAAGTTTATCTTTCAGAAGCAGAAATGGAACAAACCTGCCGTAGATGTTTTATTCCTATATATACATGTGCTTCATATTAGGCATTGGAATATTGATTGGTTTGTCAGCCCCTTGATTGGACTACTTTTAAATTTCTGGAGTATTCAAACTTCCTTATTAGTCTTCGTGCTTCATTGTAATCAAGTATCTGATTTATTTTATCTTAGTCGGTGATAGATAAATTCAACTTTAATGTGGTTAATACGAGGAAATGAGACACACAATGATAAATGTTATATTTTTAAAAGGACGAACACAGAAATTTTGGGAAAAAGAGACATTGATAGTCCGATATCATTTGTTAACTATGCAGAACAATTCTAAAAAAATTAAAATAACGCGTTTAGGGAAAATAGAAGATGAAAAAGGCAGTAAAAGTCATGTATTGGTGCCTAATGAAGAGTAGTCTGTATAATCTGAATTAAAGAGAGTAGAGAAGTAAAGAGATTACTACCAATCCAGAGGGTAGATTCTTCTGATTAAATCCAAAATAATGGCTGATAAGCTCAATTCTCTAGGAGCAGGATTTGAGATTCCCACTGAAATCATTCGATAGATTGATTTCGTGGACATAAGAATGAAAACGATCGAGCAGTAGATTTCGGCAAAGAAAGACAAGTACTTTACGGTCGTTAAGGAAAAAATTGCCAAGTTGCTCACGTAAATCTAATTTTAAAATGCCATCGGTGGTCTTCATTAGCTGGACGATGAACTAGACGTTATCAACTATTTGGTCGAGATGTTCCGATATAGATACAATGAAATTGTTTCTGAAATGAATGAGGTCGATCAAATTGTCGAGGAACTCAAGCAACAGACTTAAGTTGGAGTCGGCCACAACTAACAGCTTAACAATTAGATTGACTCTATAAAAATTGAAAATGTAGGTCTAAAGTAATATATTAAAGACCTTGAAGCCGAAATCTTCAACCTCAACAAATCCTCATACCAACACAATCTTAACAACACCTAAAAATAAAGTACTTTCGCTGTTTACGAACACCAACTCACAGTTTTGGAGAGTTAAAATTAACAATTAAAAAAAAAGATAGCACGATTGGAATCTATTCCAACTGAAAAATAACTTCGCATTTAAAAATATGTCAGAATCGTAGATGAACTACAGACCTAACTTCGTGAAAACAGAAAAAGAATTCAACTACTAGAGGAAGATATCA
>JAOWAT010284954.1:0-17706 GCA_028571025.1 Longipedia americana
ATATAATACATTATAGATTAAAGCATAGAAAAACTAACTTTTTTGAATTTCAAACTGCTTTTTCCAAAAAACTCACTATTTTTAGAAAAATTTTGACTGAGCGCGGGACACTAGAGGAAGATAACGATATTCTTTTCAATAATGATGGAATTGCGGATGACATTAAAAATTTACTTGTTACTCAAATAATTGAAAAAGATCAAATTAAATTCCGTCTCTTGTTAGGAATTCTTTTTGTGAAATTTGAATCTGGTCAAGTCTCTGAAACTTGTATTAAATATATCCCTTCAAAATTTTTTACGATCAATCTCACACAAATTGCAGAGGTTCCTGAAAAAATTGAAAACTGTTTGGAATATCTTCAAGAAATCATAGAACAATGCTTTCACATTGGGAGTGGATGGACTATACATTGTTTGACATTTATCGATGTTCAAATATATTCTTTTAATTCCCCATATATTGGTGGTAATGTAACAAATGTCAATGATTTAATCTCAATTTTCCCAAAAACAATGATAAAAAAAGGAAAATTAAATGAATGCATAGCAAATTTAAAGGTCCCCTCAAATTCAAATAAATGTTTCATATATGCACTTGCATATTACTTGTTTTCAGATAAAACAGGACACTCTTTGGATTATAAGTCATATGTTCCATATATCTTGAAAAACTTCAAAATCCAAAATTTAAAATTTCCTCTTAATTACTCAGGTATTGAAAAATTTCTTCATCAAAATAGTGATCTTGATTTGAAAATCAGTTTCATAAATTTTAAATCGAACAAATTTTTACCAATGAAAATAATAGGTGAGGGTTCAAAAATTGTTCCAATGCTTGTATATAACAATCAAATTGATGATGGAAATTTTTACCATGCTGTTTTTATAAAAGATTTGGATAGACTTTTGAAAAAACCAATTAGTTATATAAATTCAAAAGGGGAAGAAACAAAACGTTACCCTCATTATTTTCATTGTAAATTATGTTTGGTGAAATATAGTGTTGAACACAAATTAATCAAACATGAATCAGAATGCAAAGGGTTAAATTATGAACAAGAAACAAAAATCATTTTACCACCGAAAGGAAACACAATTTCATTTTTAAAAGATAAATACAGTAGGTTCAAAACAGTTAAGTCAGATATAATTGGATTTTATGATTTTGAGAGCTCATTAACAAAATTGGATAAACATCCTTGTGAAATTTGTGGTCCAGGGTTTGAATCCCCAGATTCTTTTTGTGCTCATAAATCAACTATAAAAACTGACAAACATGAAATGCTTTCATTTAGCTTAATATTCATTGATTCTGAAAGAAATGTGGTGTTTTCAAAATACTACACAGGGAAAAATTGTATTGATAAATTCATACAAACATTGACAGATGCAAAAGTATTTATTTCAAAACTCTTACAAAGGTATAGGTATTTTGAAAATCCTGAAAATTTAGACATCTCAAAAATAAAGAAAATGAGTAAATCGTGTGCATACTGCTTTTCAATTTTTGAGCATGAAGAGGAGAAAATCGTGGATCATAGTCATGTAACCGGAAAATTTGTCAACATTTCATGTAATGATTGTAATTTAAAGAGGATAACAAGACGTATCAAACTTTATGCTCATAATAGTGTAAATTATGATAATGCAGTGTTTCTTTCCAGTCTTAATGCTGAATTAGCTGACAAAGTTAAATTAAATGATGTCATCGCAAGTAATTCTGTAAAAATTAGACAATTTACTCTTTGGAATTTTTTCGTATTCTCAGATTCAAGAGAATTTTTACCAGGGTCATTAAGTAGTAGTGTGACATCATTACCAAAAACTCATAATTTCAAAATTCTTAAACAGTTAAACATGATCAAATCACCAAAGTCACAGGCTAAACAAGCATTAAGACTCGAAATGTGTAAAACTAAAATGTTTTTTCCATATTCTTTGCTTAGTTCTATGGAAAATTTAAGTAAAACTGAAATTCCAAAATATGAAGATTTCTTTAACACTTTAACAAAATCTCAAATAAATTTGGAAGAATATGAATCATTTTGTAAATTGTATCATGAATTTGATATCAAATCTTTCAGGGAATTACTTAATTTGTACGTCTGTACAGATGTCTATCTTTTAGCTGAAGCTTTCTTTGAATTCAGAGAAAAATGTTTTAAAAATTTTCAACTTGACATAGTTCATTTTATGAGTCTTCCTGATTTTAGTTACACTACTTTTAAGAAAGTAACTAATATTGAGTTAGAAACTCTTCATGACATGGAAATGGTAAAATTCATTAAAAGGTCAACGCGTGGCGGACTGTCGTTCTGTTCCACGAGATATAAATTATCTGATAATTCTAATGAAAAAAATTCAGGAAATTTCACATTTGCATGGGACTTAAATCAATTGTACTCATCATCGATGATGATGTCTCAACCGGTTAACAATTATGAATGGATGAGTAAAACTGAACTTGAAAAAATGAAAAGAGAACTAGTTGAGACCCCATCAAGATTTGATTTGGAAGGGAAAAAAGGGTTTTTATTAGAGTGTAGTTTTAACTATCCTAAAAAATTACACAAAGATCATGATAACTTACCTTATTTGGTTGAAAAAATGGTTGTTTCAGAAGAAATGATTTCAGATTATCAAAAAGATTTAATCGAAAAATTGAAGAAAAAAAATTGTCTTAAAAATGAGAAACTGGTTGCACATTTAGGACCTAGAAAAAACTATGTGAGTAATATTAGAATAGTGTTGCAGGCTTTAGAAGCTGGTCTTGAATTAACTGAAGTTCACAATGGGATTAAATATGATCAAAGTGATTACCTAAAAAATTACATGACATTTCTTATGGACCTCCGTGCAAAAGCTGACACTGATTTTGAAAAAACTGTTATTAAGTTAATTGCAAATTCTCTTTATGGAAAATTTTTACAAGATAAAACTAAATTTAGAAATTGTAGAATTGTGACAGACATGAAAGCATTGGATCGTCATTTAGCATCAAATCTATGTGAAGATTTTAAGATTTTAAATGAAAATCTGGTCTTAGTATTTTTAAAGAAGGAGAAAATTGTTGTTGATCAGATGTTCATGATTGGATCTTCAATTTTAGATTGCTCAAAATTTATTTACTATAATTTTTATTATAAAATATTGAAAAAGGAATTTAAAGACTTGGAAATCTTGGTAAGTGATACTGATTCTTATACAATACATTTTAAAACTAATGATTTGAGAAAAAACTTTGAAAATTTAAAGAATGTGATGGATTTCAGTAATTATCCTGTGGATCATGAGTTATATTCTGAACATAACAAAAACAAACCATATTGCGTTAAAAATGAAACTAAAAATCATGCAATTATGCTTTGTATAGCACTTGCATGTAAAATGTATTGTTTAACATTTTTTGGTGAAAAGGAACCAAAAATTGTGGCAAAGGGCGCAAATCGATCAGAATTCAATAAATCTATAAATCCTCTTCAATTTGAGTTAGCTCTTTTTTCCAAAACACCCTTTGGGAATGAATCAACTACATTGGGTATTGATAGAAAAACTGGGGAGGTACACACCATTAAAAATTTCAAATTATCACTTTCTCCACTGGATTCTAAGAGATTTATCAAAAATTGTGGGATTCACTCATCCGCATTTTTTAATTCATCAATTGATACTTGGGGTGGACTTTGTTTTGAATGCAAAACCTAAAATCCTTTGTTAGATTATCATAGAAATGATGCATCATTTTTCATCATTTAGAAGAAAAATGATGCATCATTTATCATCATTTTCAATTATTATATGTTCACAAAATTAATCAGTCTGCAATCTATGAGACGTTTATTATTCAAACCCCTCATGAAAATCCTAGTTTTTCTAAAAAGCATGGTGGGGTGGAATAAACCTTTCCTGTATGCTTCATAAAGCCTGGCAAGCTTGTTGTGTAACCAAAATTAGTTGGTTCTAATACTAAAGCAACTAATTTTGGTTACACAACATCCTTGCCAGGCTTTATGGAGCATACAGGAAAGGTTTATTCCACCCCACCATGCTTTTTAGAAAAACTAGGATTTTCATGAGGGGTTTGAATAATGAACGTCTCATAGATTGAAGGTTAATTAATTTTCATAATATCTAAACATGATTAATAAAACTTATATAGACTGTTTGTATTTTCATTTATATTTCTAATTTAACATTTTGTTTAAATGTATACAATAACACTTTTGATTCTACATGTGTCAAGAAAAATATGTTAAAATTCTTGTCAAATTTTTTAGCTTTTTTTTCAAGTTTATGGAATCTTGAATAAAGACTCTTATTTTGGGTATATATTTTTATTATTTGACCATTATAACACTTATTGCTAAATGCTGAGACACATTTTCCTGTTCCATTTAAACATTTTTTTATTTCAATCTCATGTTCATCTTCGATTGAGATTAATTTGCATTCCTTGCTTCTATTTAACCTATCTTTGCATATGATGTAAAAGAATTTTAGAGTCTCATCATTTAGAGTAAACATTTTTTTCCATGAATTTTCTGTATAGGTAGATTTTAATATTTCAAGTTCTTTTTCAACCGATGAATGAAAAGATTCAAAACCTATCTCATAGTATTTATTTTCACAGTTTGGTGAATGAGTAGATGGTTCATCATCATTCAAATCACTTTCAGATGAGTTTTCATCTGAAAAATCGGAAAATATGATATAATTTTCCATTCCTTCACGCACTGTGATGTTTTCTTCTATTTTCTCATTTATTACTTCAGGTTCATTTTCACTTTCTTCGATATTAAATTCAATTTTTACAATATTTTCCTCACATATTTCAATATCTGGTGATTTGTTTTTTTCCAATTCTGAATCAATATTTGGTTCTTCATTTTTAATTATAAATTTTGTTTCCATCAGTAGGATCACCTGGAAAAAGTAATTGATAATAAATCTCAAACAAAAGATGATTTTTCCAGGTGATTCTAGTGATGGAAACGAAATTTACCATCAGATTCTAAATCTGATAACGTGTACTTGCTAAAGTCAATGTCTATTTCTTCCTTTTGTTCTTTTTCACCAAATGTTTTCTCGTTTGGTTCTTCCTCTTCTTCATTTTTAATTACGAACTTTGTTTACATCAGTAGAATCACCTGGAAAAAGTAATTGATAATAAATCTCAAACGAAAGATGAAATTTATTATCGATTACTTTTTCCAGGTGACTCTAGTGATGGAAACAAAATCTACCATCAGATTCTAAATCTGATAACGTGTACTTGCTAAAGTCAATGTTTATTCCTTCCTTTTGGTCTTTTTCACCAAATGTTTTCTCGTTCACAACTGTGATGAATGAGGAATTTATCGTAACCTGATTTTCAAAACTGTTTTCCCGAGAAAAATGGTTCTAACACTTTGATTCAAATCGTGGAGTGGTAGAATAAACCTTTCCTGTATGCTTCATAAAGCCTGAGGAAAGTTGTTGTGTTACCAAAATTAGTTTGTTTCTCAAGTAAAAAGTAATTTTCTTGACACAACAACTTTCCCCAAGCTTTATGAAGCATACAGGAAAGGTTTATTCTACCACTCCAATATTTGAATCAAAGTGTTAGAACCATTTTTCTTGGGAAAACAGTTTTGAAAATCAGGTTACGATAAATTCCTCATTCATTACAGTTTTGATTATCTCCTTTTTCAGTATCAAGATTTTCCTCTTCTTCCTCTTCTTTTTCAATCTTAATTTCATTATCAAGATTTTCCTCTTCTTCCTCTTCTTTTTCAATCTTGAAATTTGTTACTGTTACCTTTTCTTCATCATTTGAATTTATAATTGTTATTATTTCTTTCAATAACTTATTTTCTTTTCTCAATTGTCGTAATTTCCACCTATTTCTCAGTTCCATTTCCGATTTTTTAACTTTTTTACTGGATATCATAGACTTATTATGTGTTTTTGAACAACCTACACAGTTTTTTAAATTTTGTTTTCTTTTTCTTTTAGAACACCTATTTTTTTGTAATAAAAATGATTCTGAATCACTCATTGTTTTCAAATGTCAATATGAAATGGGAAGAAATGAATTGTTTTGATAAGAAATGTTTATGTTTAGTACAAGACAAATTTTAACCGTCCAAGGATCATGTTTATAGAAGTCTAGTAGTAAGGGTATAAAAAGTTGAAGGTTCTCCGATTTTCAAATCAATCTCTTGCATATATCAAAAGATCATCCTGTAGTCAAACACTTAAATTTTTACCAATTTGAAATGAACCACTTTATTTTAATTTATGAAGTAAAATGGTTCAAAAAGTACATTTTACTTCTATTGAAGTGCTTCATTTCAAATTGATGAAAAATGGAAAAATATTTGACTACAGGTTGATCTTTTGGTGTATGTAAGAGAATCTGAGATTGATTTTAAAACCAGAGATGGTTGAATTTTCATTGTAGTGCTTTTTTATCTCCTTACTAGTAGAAAGAGGACTAAATAAAATTTTATCAAGGGAGGACTAAATAACTTTCCACATACTAGAAATCAGGAAATAAAACACATTAAGTTAAGTTTCAAATTTATTTACATTATTTTTACACAGATTTTCAAGATTTTCAAAATAACATAGATTTCATTACCATTCAGGGTAAAAAATAAACGCTTTCTTTTTCTTCTTATTTTTCTTCATTATTGTCCTTTTCTTTCCAGTTCCTAATTGAATATCAGGAAAATGTTTTTCCCAATGTTTATTAAAATTAGTTTTACTATCAACTTTCTTATTACAAAGCCTGCAAACACTTGAACTTTCATGCATTTTATTCAGATGGCTCTTAAAACTAGTTAAATTGTAAAAATTCATTGAACAGAAAATACAGGATAATTGCAAACGAGCTCTTGAAGGCCTTTCATTTTTTGGTGAATTTTTACTCTTGTTTAACATGACAGGTATAGATGGAGTATTTTCATTATTAATAACCTTTTTAGGACTTTTTTTCTTCTTCCTTTTAGGTGTGATAGTGATATTTTTAGAATTATTTTCCGGTTCATTAGGAGTAGAGGATAGAATTTGATTTTCAAGAAAATTCATAGTTGAATCTGTTTTTGAGCTTGGATCAACTATAACTGTATCATTTTTAGAGGGGGTGTAAAGATCTTTTAATGATTTATCTTGTGTTAGATTACCACTATTTAAAGTAGTATTTTGATTTTCATCATTATTCAAACTCTGAACAATATTTTTGTCAGGTTGGTTATCAAGATTTATTGTATTTAATCTATTTCTTGTTTGATCAGATGTCAATATCGAATTTTTCATAGTTTCTTCACTTGAATTTACAGGATTTGGTGGAGGTAAAGTAATTTCCGTATTATCATTTTCCACCTTGTCATTTTTATGAAATGTTAAGGATCGAGAGTTTATTTCCATAAGTTCATCTTGCATTTGAGAATCAATACACTGATTTAATTTTGAAAAAATTTTATCGGGTATCAAAAACATTGTTTGATATGAAAATTTGGTGTTTTTCTTCATATTTAACCTTATTTGGAGAATGAATTAATAAGTGAAGAAATCAATGGAATTGCAAGTCCAATTAATGCACCAATACCTTTTCCTTCTTGAACCAATATTTTCCTCTTAATAGATATAGGTGAGTTTTTATTTGCAAGTGTCTTGTATTTATTTCTTTTTGAGTAAGTTATATCTCGTATCTTAGCTATTTTATTCTTTGGTAATTTACCTCCAACCTTTGAAAATAGTACATTTGAACAAAGTGAGCAAATTAAATGTATCTCATTTCTTCGTAATAAGGGAACTAATTTTAATATTTGTCTGTCATTTAAATTTTTGAATATTTTCAAAAATTCAAGTTCATCCCTTGTTATCTTTTGTTTTATCACTTTTTTTCTTTTTTTCGTGCGATTTTTATTAATCATGACTATTCAAATTAGTGTTATTTTTATTATTAACTGTTTTTAGAATGGAGCACAAATGATCCATAAAAGTACTGGTTTTGACAGAATTAAATATTACACTACTAACAATAACTAAGTATAGAATAAAAAGAATAGTACTTTTTATTTGAGTTCTTATTCCTCTATTCTTATTTCCTAACAAATTTTCAGGAGTTTGAATAACATCAAAATTTTCATTTATTTCTTTTATTGTCACTATTTCTGAGCCCACCATTTTTGTTTCTTAGAAATCGATAAATTGTACCAGAACGCATTCCAGATAATTGACAAAATCTTGTTATGTTTATTGATCTATTTTTACTTAGATAATGAAAAACATTCGAAGCACAAATTGTTTGTGGGCGTGAAGTGTTAATGTATTTATTTTTTAGATCTATCTCAATATCATTTTTTATTTTCATTTCATCTTTGTATCTTATATTAAACATTTTTGTATAATATGATAAGTCATAATCTGAAGTTAAGAGCTTAGGAGAAATTGAAAATTTGTTCTCAAATTTCATCAAAGTTTGAATCGATGTTCCAGACCCATTTGAAATTTGGTAAATATCTTTTTGGAATCCTCTTTTTCTAACAACAATGTATATTGCATATGATAATAGATCATACTTTTTATATGTGTTATGTTCAGATTTTAATTTCATGTAACAAGATAATATCTCACTTGAAAGAACACAAGGTACATTTAATCTTTCCAAAATGTCACAAGCTGTCTCATTTAATTTCAACATATCGGTTGGTAAATCAAAAATTTCAATATTCTTTATATTCAAATTTGAAAAATCATTCAATGAACATGATGTTTTTGGGTGTCTAAATTCTTCTAAAATTTCATCTTGTTTAATTTTACCACATTGGATGCACACAATTGACTCGTGGTCAGTTCTATGGAAAAAATATTGTGTTCTGTAAAGTGTGGTTCTGAGAAAAATGGTTCTAAAACTCTGATTATGTTCAACTCCCCTTCAATAAACTACAACTCTCATACCACGCTTTACAGAACTTTTATACCTAAAGTCATGATCACAACACATTTTTTATTAGTTGGTGTTCTTTAAAATTGAAAATAAAACGGTTTTAGCCATTAATGATTCATAAACACTATGTTGACCCAAGAATAATATTTTTCCTAAGGTTATATTTCAGTTAAAACCTGATTGAGCTTGGTAATTAATATGAAATCGGAGAAAATCAAAGTGTTAGAATCATTTTTCTCGGAAAAAACTAGCTGTGATAATTCATGAATGAAAATAATGCTACATACGATTTCATTCATGAATTGTCACAACTAGTTTTTTCCGAGAAAAAGTGGTTCTATCACTTTGATTTTTTCATGGATTTCATATTTATTACCAAGCTCAATCAGGTTTTAACTGAAACACAACCTGAACTATACAAATTTATAGTTCCATAGTCACGTAATTTTATCTTCAAACTAGGAAATGTTTGTAAATTTAATTTTTTATTAATTATCTGATCTTCTGTTAAAATATTGGAATAAATGTGTCTTAAATCAATACTTTGACCAATTGCATATTTAGATGTGATATTATCAATAGTAATTTTTTTGTCACTAATAAAACTATTTTCAATAAAGATAGAACACAACTTTTCTTTTATTGATGAAAATGAGAATATGTCTTGAATACCTGTCACATTACAATGATATCTATATTTTGTGTCTGAATCCGTATAATTCTTATTGCACATTAAAATGAAATTTTCAGAACCGTTTTTGACAATTATCATATTCCTAACTCTTTTCACAATTAACTTATTTAAATGTTTTTCCAATAGTCTCCCATACAATTCTTCAAATTTAATTGGAATGATAACTTTAAAAGACACTTTAATGTTAACAATATTATTATAAAACTCTTGTTTTTCTTCATTTGTAAATTCCATCTTCTAAGTATGAATGGATTTATAAGACTAATTAAGAAATAGAACTAAGCATTATTTATAAATCATGAGTGAAATACAGGCCGGTATTTCAGGTTTAGGGTTAAATAGTGATGATCACTTATCTCCTTTAAACGGATTTCAAAGAACTGGTTTAGACTACAGGATTAAAGATTCATATTTTGTGGAAATACGTCCAGTAGCACCTGTAGAAAATCATCCCTATGAATATGTTTTTCAAAATGCGGACCATACCTTCATTGATCAAAATGAAACAAGACTTGAAGGTGAATTTCAAGTGGTAAAAGAAGATGGAAGTATGATTGGAGGGGGAGAAGAAAAAGTATCAATATGTAACCTTACACCAAGTGCTTTATTTGAATTAATTGAATTTAAAATAAATGATTGTGCTGTCAGCTCCATTTCATCTAAATTATACCCGTATAAAGCACATGTTTCAGTTGAACTGAGTTGCAGTGAAGATGTAAAAAAAACTACTCTAAGTACTTCAGGGTATTGTTTTGAAGGTGAAGGTCAAATTAAATCTAATATTTCAACAGGAGCTGTTGCATCAGAGTATTTAAAAGAAAGAAAAAAATGGATAACTGGATCAAAAATGTGTTCCTTTTCAACTAAACTTTACCTAGACATTTTTCATGCTGAAAAATGTATTCCTCCTGGATCAAAAATTTATTTGAATTTAATTAGAAGTAGTGATTCTTTTCCTTTAATTAAAGAAGATGGAAATAATACAAATTATAGAATAAAAATAACAAAATTGAATTTAATACTTAAAGTTCTTGTACCACATGATAAATATATCTCAAAATACAGGGAGTTAATTTCCAAAAATGATTATGTTATACCAACATCAAATACTATAATTAAAAATTTTGTTGGAAGAGCTGGTAATTCAACAATCCAATTGAATAATTTAAATAATGAGAAATTTATGCCTAGAAATGTGATTGTAGCCATGGTAGATCGAAGAAGTTTTAATGGTTCTGAGAACTTTAACCCTTTTGTTTATGAAAGTATGGATTTGAAAAGAATGGAATTAAGATTAAGTACTGGAAAAGTCTTAAAATTAGGGAGAGAAAATGAGAGTTTTAATATAAAGGGTAACCTCCCATCTTTTTCCGGACATAGTGCTTATACAAAATTACTTGAAGTTACCGGATTTAACTCAAATTTGATAACAAATGGAATTAGTTATGCGAAATTTGCCTCATGGTCATTTTTTGCAGCATTTAATATTTCTGATTTTGATGGATGTAATGGATTTCATAAACATCCTCCAATTCCAGGAAATTTTGACCTATTTCTTGAATATAACAAAGATTTGAGTAATGATATTGAAATTCTCATTTTCTCAATTTTTTCAGCTTCTGTTTGCATTGATGATAAGCAGAAAACATTATTTTACAATTTCCCTAATCCTCCTCCAAGAGGACAGCATGACAAATCCTAAAAATTTTAATATTTTCATTCATGTAAACAGAATTATAAATGTTTTAACTCCTAAGATATGAATTATTTATATTTTTTATTACTTGAAATAAATGCTTATAACATAAACATGGACTTACGTTTTAATCACCCCACCTCTTTTCTTATATGCGGTCCAAGTAAAAGTGGAAAGAGCACTTTCGTTAAAAATCTACTGATTTATAAGGAATTATTATTTAAAAGGCTACCAACAAAGGTTATTCTTATATATAAGAGAGATCAAGATATCTATGAATCATTGAAAAAGCAGAATTTAGTTGACATATTTATAGATATTAATGACAAAGATATGGAATATGTGAGAGAGATAATAAAAAAGAATAAAAATAAAAATGATCAGGGTAACATTGGAACTTTCGTAATATTAGATGATCTTATGAATGAATTAAACTCTTCTTATCAGACACTATTTACTGTGGATAGTCACCATTTAAATTGTTCTGTAATATTCTTAAGGTTTTAATAATAAGATTGAAATAATTCTATTACGAATTAGTTTATAGTAACCTAATTCTATTTAACTTAACCTAACTTTTCTTACACTCAGAAAAATCAAAATGGGGGAAAACAGTGGATTCAGTGTGTTCATTGAACTCACCATATTTTGTGTTTAAAAACACCAAATTTGTGTGGTTAGAAACACTAAATTTGGTGTTTTTGTCAAAACCTCTAAATTTAAAGCTTTCAACCACCAAATTTAGTGTTTTTAATCACAAAATATGGTGAGTTCAATGAACACACTGAATTTAGTGTTTTTGACCACTTTGATTTTTTCTGAGTGATACTCTACATTTAAATAAAATTATTTCAACCTTTATTATCTTCCATGAAGTCAGAAACTATTTTACCAAAATGAGGTATATAGAACAATTGCACAGAATTGTGAAATAACCATAATTATGAAAAATCCGAGAGGTGTCGCTACAATGAGACATTTAGCTCACCAGATTAGTCCTTATGATATAAATTACCCATTACAAGCCTACCTAAGAAGTACTAGTAATCCATTTAGTTATCTTCTTTTTGACAGTAGTCAAACTACTAGTGATATTGTTCGTTTAAGATCACATATTTTCCCATTTGAATTTCCTATGAAAACCTATATACGAAATTAAATATGGATAAAAATTATGCTATGAATTTATTAAGGGTAAATTATTATAAATTAGAAAGCCCAATTGCTTTTGGTAGTGAAGAAACGTTATATGAATATTTTAAAGATTGGTTGACTCGTGATGAAATTAGGAAATTTTTGGAATCTGTTCCAGAATACACTAAACAAAGAAAATTCGTACACAAATTTCAAAGAAATTATACTTATGCTCCGAGAAAAAGATATTTAATGCAAGCTGATTTAAAGGATATTGGGGAATTAAAGAAAAATAATCTAAATAGGAAATTCATTCTTTGTGTTATTGATTGCTTCAGTAGACGACTATTTGCTCGTTTAATAAAAAATAAAAATGAAAAAACAGTACATGATGCATTTTTGTCAATTTTAGGAGAAACAGGATTTTTCAATCATCTTTGTACAGATAAAGGAAATGAATTTTGGAATAAATCATTTCAAGCTCTTATGAAAAAATGGAAAATTAATCATTATTTTCCTAAAACACAACCTCATGCATCTATGGTAGAAAGGGTTAACAGAACAATTATGAACCTTATTTACAAGTTTATTGCCTATAACAAATCAAAAAAATTTATTAACCATTTTGATCAGATAATAAAATTATACAATAACAAAAAACATAGAATAATAGGGATGAGTCCTTTGATGGCTGATGAAGGTTTCAATGATGTTTTATTACATAAGAATTTAAAAAAATACAGAGAAAGTATAAAAAAACGTCGACCAATATTCAATGTAGGTGACAAGGTTAGAATAAAGATTTCAAAAAGTATTTTCACTAAAGGTTACAAACAATCATCAAGTGATTTACTTTTTGAAATAATTGACATTAATACAAAACATCCTATCCCTCTATACAAAATTAAAAACATTAACACAGGAGAAATAATTAATAGTCAATTTTATTCATCGGAACTTCAAAAAGTAAGGTTATAAACCAACTTAATCTAACCTAACCTAAGATAATATATTCTAACCTAAATTACTTAAACTCAAGTTTTAGAAGAGATATAAAATGGAGGAGACTGTTTATTGTTTTTCATCCTCAAAAATAGACATTTTCCCAACAAACACTTTATCAAAATTTGAATCTGAAATTATTTGTCATGAATTTCACGGTGAAAATTTCAAAATTGGATTAGGAGCAATTGGATTGGGGAATATTTATAAGGAAATAGATTTTGTCAATGGTGAACCATTATTATTAGTAGATAACATTTCACCAAGTGTGATTAACTCATTTCCAGAATTAATTGATCAAAAATCTTTATGTTTTGACTTCAATGAACTTTACATTGTTCCGTCTTATCTATCAGTAATTGAATATTATTCAATTAATTTAATGGTAAATAAGGATTATACATATATCTCAAACATAATAAGCTATGAAGGATCATTTGAAAAATATACTGAAACTTACTTAAATTTTGAAGAATATCTCGACAGTGTTACTAAAAATTTGAAAAAAATTGATATAGCTACCACATTTCATTTTATGACTGGTTCAGGTAAATCAGGATTAATGATGAACATTGAAAATAAGGGAAAGGAAGATAAATTGATTATTTTTGATGAATTGCTCTCAAAAATTTTAAATTTTGATCCTGAATATAATAAAAAGATAAAGAATGATTGGGCAAGATTGGATTTAGGTCCTAGAATATTAAAAAATATAGAAAATGATCAACTAAAGTTTGAACAAAGTTTAACAGATAATGCATTTGTTATTTTACGTCCAAATGATCAGAAATATTTTACAACTGAAATCGGGCCGTTATTCATGAAATATTATCACTATGATATTAGAAAATTGAAACTTATACCCTCCCTATCATCCCTAGGAAAAACTATACCTGGAAAATTAATTTTTGAAGATTATTTTACAGAAAAATTTGAATTAAGTGATTTTAAAAAAGGAATATCAACAATAAAAGAAAATATGAATTTTGAAGAGAGGAGACATAATTTTAAAGGGAAATTTCATTACCACTCAAGAGTTGTTCAAAGTGGAAGACAGATAATTGGTGAAAAAAAATTTTATACAATGTTCAAAAAATTATTAGAAGAGAAATGTGATATTTTTCCAGAAGAAGTAGAAAAAAGAGGACAATATATTATAAAAGCAAAATTGAAAAACTCATTTCAAAGCATTATTTTTGGAGTAAATGAAAAAATATTCAAATATTTTTCACTTCATTTACCTAAGTCTTTACACTCAATTCGTATACAATATAAAGGTTTTCAATTCAGGTTTATGTTATTGACTGATATAAAAGAGACATTCATTTTTGAAATTGGGAAGAAAGGTAAACAAATAGAAAATAGAACACTTAAACCAAAAATAATAAAAATAAAATGTAAGCAGATAACTCAAGAACAATTCCCATATGATAAGACATTGAAAATTTTTGAATACAAAGAAGATGGGGATTTCATTCATAAAAGATTTGAAAATATTAATTTTTTCAATATTATTGAAAGAGATCTAAGAAATTTGAGTTTTTCATTACATGATGAAAATGACTCTTTACTTCAGCTTAAATCAAACGCTCCTACATTTGTTGAACTGAAGGTAATAGATAAAAAAATGGAACATTTTTTCATCCATGTGGAGAGTGAACATGAACATTATAAAGAAAACACATCAATGAATTTCAAATTTGAATTACCTGGTCAATTAAATCTTTCTCAAAAATATAAAGTATCATTAAAGTCAATACATTTCCCTAATGATTTTTGTTTATTCAAAACAAGTTGTCATGAAAAAATCATATTTTTAAAACATTACACAAACTCAACTAAAAAAGAATATGAATTTACCATAAGAAGTACATATCATAACACTATCGAAAAAATTATCGAAGGAATAAATGACTTGATAAAAATAACAGGAATCAAGGACCTTTCTTGCGTTATTTCAAAATTTACAGGGAAAATACACATTGGATTTAACCATAATAATTTTGGAAAACCTGTTATAGACACTGACGGAAAAGAAGTTGAATTCTGTGAGTTCATACTCACCAAACCTATTTGTTTTATTTTAGGATTTTTTAAGAAAGGAGATGAAGAAAAATACAGTAATGTTGAAAGTAAAAGATATATTGTTTCAAAGTCAAGTGATTTATATGCGGAGTCATTTCCATCAATAGACTATTATATACCAAAATATATGATTATTTATACAGATTTTATTCAACCTATAATTTCATCATCAGAAGCAGGAAGAGTAAAAATTTTAAGAACTTTCAATGCTTTTAACATTGGGGATAGTGATTCTAGTAATGATAATAAGAATGAATATACTAATATTGAATTCAAGAATCGTGACATAAGATATCTAGAACATACATGCTTAAATACAATTTCATTCACAATATCAGATCAAGAAGGAAAAGAAATTCAGGTTCAAAATACTAAGAATAAAACATTTTTAACACTTGAATTCTTTAAATAAATATACCATAATGTAAGATATAAATATAAGAAAAAATGAGTAAAGGACTTAGCTCAGTGTATTTAAATAAATTAATGAAAGATTTGAATTCAAAAAGTTTCATAGGAACATATCCAATTGATAAAATTCCTAAACTTTCAAACTATAAGAAGAAAATTTCTCTTATTGTGAACTTAGATCCATCATTCAAAAAAGGATCACATTGGATTTCAATATTCTGTATCAATGGTCAAATTATATATTTTGATTCATTTGGAAGAAAACCTAATAAAATCATATACAACATTTTGTTAAGATCAAAGAAAAAGATTATATACAACAAGAAAAAAGTTCAATCTGTACTGTCAAATTTTTGCGGATTTTACTGTGTAGGATTTATACTTTCACAAGAAAGAGGATTTGACTTAAAGAAGTTTTTAAATATATTTATCAATTCAAAGTGGAATATTAAAGAAAGAAACAATCGTGAAATATCAAAAAAGTTATTATCAAATGATAAAAAACTAATTTCATTTATACTAAGTGAAATCAAGAACAAATAAAATGATTGGTTCAGGTATTCGAAGAGGATTTACACCAAAAATGGGTCTTCTTATATCTGAACCTCATTACCAAAAAGGAACAGGAGGACTCCTAATCAATGAAAGAATATATCAAAATGGTTCAGGAATCTTTTCATTTCTCTCAAAAGGAATCAAAATGCTCTCTCCATTGTTAAGTAAAGGAGCAAATGTTATTAAAAAGGTAGCAAAAAGTAGTACAGGGAAAAAACTTGTTTCAAAACTTTCAGATTCAGCAATGAACATAGCAGCTGATGCAGTTTCAGATGTAATAGAAGGAAAAGACCCAAAAGAAGGGTTTAAGAATAATATTGAAAAGGCAAGACAAGACATTTCAAAAACTATAAGAACTGGAATGAAAAGAAGGTCTAATGATGATGAAGAGGAAGAAACAATTCTACCTGTCAAAAAGAAAAAAAGAAGTAAAAAAAATAATAAATATAAGTATAAAACAATTTTGTAAAATAAAAAATAGATTGTATTTATGTGAAAATAAATTAGATTTGTAAAATAAAAATGGATAGATTGTATTTCTATGAAAATAAATTTGATTTGGTTGTAGGTGAAATGGTGAGGAGGAGCAAGCAAAAAAGGACTGGGGCGATAGCCCCAGTCCTTTTTTGCCTGCTCCTCCTCACCATTTCACCTACAACACCAGTGGTCCTTATATGCTGCTGCAATACACTTCATTAAATGTGGAGCTTTAGAATAAATCAGTTTCAAACCCTTGATGTAAGAGGTCACTTTCTTGCCACAACTTCCCACAATGGAGGCATGACAGGCTTTTTTTGCCCGATTTTTAGAAGTTCCCATTTTCTAAAAATTTTATATTTTTGAGTTTTGACGTTTTTGGAACTGAGTTTCCGAAAAATTTTGCCAAAATATGTTTAAAATTAGCAATTTTCGGCCAAAAATGCCCAGTTTTTCGACATTTTTCGTGAGTTTCATGAAAAATTTGCTGAGTTTCGCAAAAATTTGGGCTGAGTTTCGCGAAAATTTTGGCAAAAAAAGCCTGATTTACACTGAGGGCACTGTAAATTAATTGAAGAATTTAAAAAGTTCTAAGAAATATAACACATTTGAGAATTTTGAAAATATTTCATGAATTTGAAGATTTTCAAAATTAAAAAAAAAATATGGAAGAAATTTTTGATTATTATGATGATTGATGATGATGATGAGGATG
>JAOWAT010285065.1:0-17691 GCA_028571025.1 Longipedia americana
AGAAGAAGAAGAAGAAGAAGAAGAAGAAGAAGAAGAAGAAGAAGAAGAAGAAGAAGAAGAAGAAGAAGAAGAAAAACTGAAAAAAATATTGACGGAGGGTGAAATTGAACTCACACTGCTAGCTCAGAAATCAAGAATGCTAACCACTACACCAATTTGAATCTCTTGAAAGATGAGTTAAAACATGAAACTAAGTTTGATGCAAGTTGCTTTACAGCTCAGATGTCTTTATAAATTCCTTTTTCCCACCATCCTTCCATGCCGTGATTCTTGGCTCTGTGGTAGTGCTTCAGATTTCTAATCTGGGGGCGCGAGTTCGAGGCTGCCTTCGGGTGGAAATATTTGAACTCAAAATTTCGTGAAAATGAGGTATTTTCATGAAAATTTGCAGAAGTGGCGCCATCTCATAGAAATATAAGCAAAAAACCACGCAAGAAAATCGGCAAAAAACGGAAAGGCAAGGAGTATTAGACGAGCCCCGATATTTCAATTTTACCCCCAAAAATGGACTTTAAAAGATCTAAAAAAATGTATATCATGGTTTTATGATTTTTTCGGCACTAAATTAAAAAAATTGTCCAAAAAAGCCTGCATCTATACAATTTTCACGTTCATTCACAATAATTTATTATTGGTAGTCTTAATGTATTGAATGGTAGTAATTGATTATAAGTAAAGGAGAAAATCACATTGTTTCCATATGAATCCTGATGGGTGTGTGGTTAGTGCGCTATACTTATGACCAAGAGATAGTGGATTCGAATCACCCAGCTGACAAATTTCTTTTCATGATGAAGTTTTAGAGTTTGGATTTTGACAAAGAGAAAAGAAAATCTGAAAATCAAAATTGATGAATTTAAATCAAAATGAAATGGAAATTTAGTTACAAATTAATCACCAGAGGTCACTCAAGAACAGATAGAAAAAATTACTGAGCATTGAGATATGCGTGAGTGTCTCCACCTATTGGATTCATGTAATTTGGATGGTCTGCAGAAAAAATTGACCACATAGTCTGACAGTGTGACTAATTTTATATAAAATGTAGTCAAAGGTAATATCTCAGATTTGATATTCTTATACTTTATCAAAACTATCAAAAGAATATTACAAACATTGAACATATAATAATACCTTTGAATTTTTTTCAATTAAAGATTATTACGAATTGTCACAATGAGTTTCATTGTGTGGTTTTGAAAAAAGTCTAAAATAGGCCTCAAGAAGGTTAAATTACATGGATATTTTGATATGGCAGGCTTAGTTTGGACCAAGTTTACATTTTGAAATGAAGAAACCACATGAAAAGTATATTCTGCTGGCAGCTATAACCACATTTATAAAAACAGCCTTTTTTGGCCTTTGCCAGCCTTAGCTGGACTTTTTGGGTAATTTTTTGATTGTCCATGAATATTTGGACCTATTCTAACATATTTATTATCTTACATTTGTAAAAATGTCACTAAACATGTTGATTATATTGACTTGAAATTTGGAACTCTTATATGCCCCAAAAATTAAAAAATTATTTTTGGAGGGTAAAAAAAGCCCGATGGTTGAAATTTTGAATTTATTATATTACTAGGGTCCCAAAAAATGATATCCGACCAAAAAAAATTTTGGTGACAAAAAAAATTTAATTCTCAAATGGATCCTGTCAGCAGAGTTTCTTGGCATAAAACTATCTGCCATTGAAATGGACAAGGCAATCCGTCCAATCTGTTTTGCTGATTTTTCATCTTGTCGTTTTTTAATATTATCAGATTTGGTTAGAACATCAATTAAAACACATATTTAACCATTTCCTTTTGCATTGTTATTTGTCACTTGAAACAAATATTTTTCAGATCTTTGATGTAAATTGACATATTTTAACAGAAAATTCTTGTGTACTTGCTTGGTTATGAATTCCTCAAAATTACAAAACGAGAATGCAAGTAGTTTTGTATACGTAAATAAAATACCAAGAAATCTATATTAAGAAATAATTAACGACAACAATATTACATAATTGGAAGTTTTACAAGATTGATTCTGCACGGTGATGACAAAATGCAAACTTTGCGAATTCCTAAAATAAGGTGGTTTTCAGAAATGCTAACAAGTCCTAGGACCCCAGTATCCAGCGCGGGAAAGTGTTACAGGAAGAAAAATAAAAAAAGTGAACCTGAGATCTGAATCCTTTATGAACTTTTTATAACTCTTAAATCTAAGAATATTAGTGTTTCAGTAAGTCTAGAATCTTATAAAAAGAGATTCTTGAGATCAAGGACAAGAAGGAGAACAACAATTTAAGTGAATCTAACACCTTGTTTCATTTTACAAACTTCTGTTTTCAAACCATCCATTTGGCAAACGAACCAAAGCAAATGAACGGCTTTAAAGAGCCAATTTCATGATGATTTTTAACTTTAGGGAAAATTTTTGTCAAAAAAAGCCTGAGAATACCGTGCGCCCCACAATAGAAAGTAAATTGGATTTATGCTGACATTGTTGACCCTGAGATGAAATGTGTTTAACAAATCTTGAATGTGTGCATCTAGAAGCCCTCAATTTAAATTTTCAAAGAAATTGATGAAAAATTGGGAAAATTAGAGCAATTTCAAAAAATTTGGAAAGTTTTCTTGTTTTTGCTCCTACAAGAAGATTATTTGAGATATCAAGAAAATGTCTTTAGTTTTCTTCATTTTACAACTAATTCTATATTGAATGGGCAAAATCTCAAAATCCAAAATTTTCATCTTGTGGGACTTAAAAATTTTTACTAGACAAAATTTTTTTATTTTAAGATTTTGCCAAAAAAAACTTAGAATTAGTCTTAAAATAAAGAAAATAACCTTCTTTAACCCTGATCATCATGCGGTAATAAGGTTAGATAAACCATCGCATGACGATAAGGGTTAAGAGCACCAACAAGAAAAAATCCCAAAATTTTGGAAAAGTGCTCTAGTTTTTACAATTTTTCATCAATTTCTTTGAAAATTTAAACCAAGGGCCTCAAGATGCATACATTTAAAATGTGTTATTACCATTCCATCTCAGGATCAACAACGTCAGCATAAATCCAATTTACTTTCTATTCTGGGGCGCAGGGTATATATCTTCATTCTGCAGCCAGGAATCTGTAGTCTTGATATGATACGCACTAGTCCATCCGGAAAAAATTGGCAGTACGCAGATAAAAAAATTTTGTCCGGAAAAAATTGTCAGAACAGAGATATGAGGTGTCCCAACGGACTTTTGAAAATAAAATTTTGTGCAAATTTGAGAAAATGGCAATTAAATTTTTTTGTTATGTAGTAATTTCACTGAAAATGCTAACTTTAAGCTCAATTTCCGGATAGGGGAATAGAGATAATTGAATAATTCTTTTTACACATGAAAGATTTGATTTAGATCTTTCTAAAAATTGTAAGCTTCAAAAGTCCAAAATTTCTATTAATTTCAAAAGTCCGTTGGGACACTTCATATTTTTATTTTGTCTGGAAAAAATTGGCAGAACGCTGATTTTTTTTGGTAAATATTAGCAGAAGAATTCTAGCAGGGAAATTGAAAACTACTTTTTGTAAAACAGTATTTTTTACTATTTTTGCATGAAAATATGTAGCTAAGTACTCTTATGATGCTTTTTGGGGGAGTTTTGGTTCTCTAAGTTCTGCCAATTTTTTCTGGACAAAATTTTGTTGTGATCTGCCAATTGTTTACGGGCGACATTGTTTTATCTGCATTCTGCCAATTATTTCCTGACGGACTAGTATAAATTGTACCTCTGTCTCAAAATAGATATGGCCGTTCTTGTATTTAATTAGTACACTTTTTTCGCGGAATTTGATTTGCACTTTTTGCCTCAATAAAGTGTGAATCAAATTCCGCAAAAATGTAACATGCGACATAAAAAAGAGAACGGCCCCATCTACTTTGAGACAGATATAGTATGAACGTATGAGCTTGGAGGCTATTTTTGGTGAAAAGAAATTCTTCATCTGTGCTGTGATACAGGGTCTCTCGATATAATGACACTCGAATTAACAACATCTCTCGATATAACAACACTTTTTCAGCTCAAAATTGGTTTCTCGAAATAATGACAATATCTCTCAATTTAACGACATTATACATGTCTACCAAATGTGTCGTAAAATCAAGAGACCCCTGTAAACACAATTTACACCATCATGTATATGTTTCTATTTGCAAAAAAGCCTTTGCCACCGTAATTACAATTAAAGACTAAAGGGTGTTAGAGAGAACATCTTTTGAGAAATGAGTGGCTGAATATGTCTGTGCACAGTTTTTAACATCCTTGAGCAAAATCCTTCTGCTTGTGCAAAAAAAATTCATTGAATCATCTTATCGTTGTATTGGATAGTGGTGATCAGTAGTTCTGTTACTTTTTTAAGAAATTTGAAATTACTAAAATTCAAACAATTTTATAAATCTTATTCTTTGCTTGAGCTCCATTTTTCAAAAATTATCCTGACTTTTTGAAGAAAGTGTCCAGTCTTCTCAAAAACTATGAAATTGTCAAATTTTTTCCAAAATTAAAGGGAAACTTACCCAAAAATGCATGCCAAAAGTAGGCTAAATGTAACCTAAAGTTTGGAAATGTTTCCAGCCCCGAGACCAACTTTTAAGAGCATCACCCTTTAGCACCAACATTCAAGAGTACGCAGTTCAAATTTCACGTTGTTATCAGCATGGAGCTCCGAGAAACGGCTGTTTTTGTGACACTGGTCGATTTAAAGGGAAATCCCTTTAAAAGGTCATTTTCTGGTTTTTGTCCTTTTTTCAGGTAAGTTTCCCTTTAATTTTGGGAAACAAATTCTGGAAACCAAAAATATAGACTTTGATAAGTCCCTGATTAAAATTTCAAGTCATTCGGACTAATGAAACATCATTTATCAAGCCTCTTAAAAGTAGGAAAACCAGAAAACGGCCTTTTAAAGGTATTTCCCTTTAAATTGACCAGTGTCACGAAAACAGCTGTTTCTCGGAGCTCCATGCTGATAACAACGTGAAAATTGAAATGGGTACGCTTGAATGTTGGTGCTAAAGTGTGATGCTCTTAAAAGTTTGTCTAAGGGCTGGAAACATTTCCAAACTTTAGGTTACCTTTGGCCTACTTTTGGCATGCATTTTCAGGTAAGTTTCCCTTTAATTTCGAAAAAACTTTTCCGGAAACCAAAAATATAGACTTTGATAAGTCCCTGATAAAAATTTCAGGTCATTTGGACTAATAGAACATCATTTATCAAGCCTCTTAAAAGTAGGACCAAAAATCTTCCATTTGGGGCGGTCAATCTAAAATAAACCTCTTCATATATTTTACTTCGTCTGTCTGTCTGAATGTCCGTTATCTATGCATTCAGAAACCATTGGACCGATTTTGATGAAACTTGGTGGGTAGACTTCAAATGGTCCTGGGAAGGTTTTAGACCGGAAACGGAAGTGCTACCGGAAGTGCAACTGGAAAAACAGGAAGTCCCATTTTTTGGCCTAAAATCGCTACATACGCGATAAATCAGTTTTTTTGCGATTTACTCAAAAATGGTAGGAGATGCAAAAAAAGTTTACTAAATAACTTTGGACCCGATTTTTATGCTGAACAAATCTTATTTTATGCGTTTTTGCCATAGGACGCATCGGTTTTGAAATATCATTCAAAAACTGGAACCGGAAGTGCTTTGGCCTAAGATTGCTACATATGTGATTAATCGGTTTTTCGAGATTTCCTCAATAATGCTGGGAGATTAAAAATGTTTATAAAATTATGTTAGACCCAATATTGACAAACAAATTTAATTTTAAGCATATTTGGCGTGGGATGCATCGTTCTTGAATTATCAATGAAAAACTGATTTTAAATTAGACAAGAGTCCCAAACTTTAGTTTCTGACTGAGTTCACAGCAATGACTGAGTACTGATAGTGAGGGCTGAATACCAATAGGGAGGGCTCTGCCCGAGTTCATGGCAAAGACTGAATAGCAATAGCGAGGGCTCTGCCTGGGTTCACGACTAAGACTGAATACCAATAGTGTGGGCTCTGCCCGGGTTCACGACTAAGACTGAATACCGATAGCAAGGGCTCTGCCCAAGTTCATGGCAAAGACTGAATACCGATAGCGAGGGCTCTGCCCAGTTCACAGCAGACTGAAAACCGATAGCGAGGGCTCTGCCCGAGTTCGCGGCTATGATTGAATACTGATAGCGAGGGCTCTGCCTGAGTTCATGACAATTACTGAATACCTATAGTGAGGGCTCTGCCTGAGTTCACAGCAAAGATTGAATAGTGATAGTGAGGGCTTTGCTCGAGTTCACGGCAAAGACTGAAATACCGATAGTATGGGCTCTATTCGGGCGCAAAATATTAGGTCACAATTTGACTATTCCCGGGCAACGCCGGGTACTCTGCTAGTCATAAATAAAATGATGCTAAATCAATTTTATGAAGTTATTTGATAGATGGAAAGGTAAATTAAAAATGTTGAAAGTTTTTGTTGTGAAAAATTTTACTACGTATGAAATTTTTGCAATGTTCCGGTTTTCCTGTCTCAGAATTCCGATTAATAACTTCGTGATTTCCATTTACAATTTTGTACGGTATCAAGTATTAATATTAGCCATTCCCAAATACCATTAAATTGAATTGATCAAAGTGGTTATTTCACTAAAAATTTAAAAAAAACTTAGGTTTTACTGAGCAAACACATTTTACTTCAAAGCTATGTATTAAGGTGTGGGAGCACAACACTAATAATTGGGCTTTTAAGATATGATTTTTAAACATTCAGTCATGGCCAGTTTCAAATTTTTCAAAGAAATAATTTCTGTTTTTGATACTTTTAAAGCAAAATGGATCATTCTAAACCGGTGTTTACACGATTTAGAATCCCTTAGTTAAATGTTTTTGACATGATGATAATAGATCATATATCTTGAACTACTTTTGAATATAATCGGAGGTCATATTTATAAAAAGACAAGTGCGTCAAAATTACCTCTCAGGAAAATGAATTGCACATGACCTGTGACTGGGTGGGTTTGATAGGTATTGGTACCACGTCTTTGGAACAACCTTTGAAAAAATCCTAGTAACTCCTTTTTTGGAGAAATCACAATTTTAAAATTCCATTGTAGTGGAAGGAGGACACAAAATCCCTTAAAAATAAGGTTGCATATGCAGTTTTTTTTTAATTTTACCAGATATGGAAAAATGACAATAACAAACTGTTTAGTACTTGCCAAAATATCAACTTTTTGTTAAAAGAACTTTTTTCTAGCATGTATCCATTTTCTGCAAAAGTGCCTAAAGTTTTACCCCAAAACATTATAATTTTGGGTGCATTTTATGAATCAATTAGTACCCGATTGAATGGCATCTCATATTCATTGATTCAAGTTTCACAATCCATGAAAATGACCTCTTATGTTCATTGATTTACATTTCATGATCAATGAATGATGTCTCACTTTCATCAAATAAGGTTTCACAATCAATGAGTGATGTATCACATTCATCAATTCACGTTCCTTGATCAATGATTAACATTCATCAAATCATGTTTCACGATCGATGAATGATGTCTCACATTCATTGAATCATGTTTCTCGATTGATGAATAACATCTCACATTCATCAATTCATGTCTCATGATAGATGAATGAGATCTCATTTATCATCGATTCATTCATCGAATCATATTTTTTGATCAATGAATGACATCTCACGTTTATCGATTAATAATCACGATTGATGAATGGTTACATTTCACATTCAATGATTCATGTTTCAAAATTGATGAATGACATCTCAAATTCATCGATTCATGTTCGTCAATTCACGTGTCATGGTCAATGCATTATCAGGCTTTTTCTTTGACAAAATGTTTCCAAAAACTGAGCAAAATTCTTGGAAAAACTGAGAAAAAATTGGAAAACTGAGAAAAATTTTCAAACAAGTGAGATTTACAAAAAGGAAACTTTGAAAGTTTTTAAAGTGGTCAAAAAGGGGGTTATTTTACCACACTCTTGTAAAAAATTTCATGAAACGACTTTGCATGATCCATTATTGACTGATAGCGGAAAGAACCAAGCTGTAAGTAACTGGAGAATCCTCTTTTTCTGCTGTTATCCATCAGCAGGCAATATCTATCCACTGTCAGTTCTTACCAGATCTGCCTCCGGCATGAATACAACCAGAGAGCAACTTTATGTGAGTTTATATAGTCAATGGAACCCGGTATTTAAAACAAATGGAAAGATATAATCCACTATTGTTCAAAAGCAAATAAATGAAACATGGTTAGAAACAAGACTTGGAATTCCATTTTCAACTGGAATATTTTCCGTGTCACTTGGGCAAGGAATATGTTCCGGTTAAAGTTGAGGTTTTTTCCGAGAGTGCATGTCTTGGCTTGATCGGAAAAATTTTGCCTGATTTTTTCCAAAATTTACCAAAAATGCTGATTTTTGTGGCTAATTTTCCTAAACCCTTGAGAAATTTTTTGAAAAACTGAGAATATTTTTTCAAAAACTGAGAATTTTTTCAGAAACTGAGCCTTAAAAATGCAAAAACTGACTTTTACAAAAATTCTCAAAATTGACCGAATTTAAAACGGCGTCAAAAAAGATTATGTCTCACATTCATTAAAACACGTTTCTTGATCATTGAATGATATCAATAGAGGGATGTTTGGAGATGCGTGATTCTCCTTTTTTCAGTTTTTGAGTGCCCCCTCTTTCCTAGCAGTACAGTGGGAGAAAAACAATAACATTGCCAAATTTATCTGTTTTTTAATGTTATTTGGGAATTTTTTTCAAGAAACTGGAGCAGATTGAGGGTCCTTTTCCATTTCTGTAAAAAAATCATAAAAATCCATCTAGAAATGGCCAAAGTTGCCAATATTATTGTTTTTTCCTGCTGTGTTTGCTTGCAAGCTTAGGGTACTGAAAATCGGAGAAAAGAAGAATCTCGCAACCTCTGCAATACCCTATTGAGTTCAGGAGCATAATGAGATGTTATTTGTTGTTTATCCTTCTTGAAATTCTTTGGAGATCTCACAATTCATGCTTGACCCCATTTCCCTTCCCTTTCAGACCGCTGTTGCTCGTGCCAACGCCGCCGCCCTGAGTCGAAACCAGAACAGCCGCGTGCCCCATGTCCTAGAGAACCGAAATTCAGCGCCAGAAATTGTCATCACGGCCCACACCCCCAATCACTCACCTCCCTTCTACCAAACCAACAACCGGCGACCGCTGACATCTGGCGGCAAACTGGAAGAGAGGATTAACCGGGCCAAGGCCAGAGTACAAAACGGCTTCAGCTTCTCTTCATCGACAAATCCTAAACCTCAGAAACTAAGCACTCGCTTCCAACCGACGCAGAAAATCAATCAAAAACTAAATGCGCTTGCTGTTAGCGCCGGTGTCAAACGTAGTCAAACATTTAACATTAGTGATGTTCAGGATCAGCTTAGTTCTGATATTAGTAGCGGTTATCCTACTAGCATAAGCGTAAACAATTTTAATTCAAATGCCAAGACATTACCCAAACAAGTTGTCAGACATGCAAAGTTGAAGAAGCAACGCGCTCACGTGAACGAAAGTCCCTTGGGCAGTCTCGGCAGCGCCGATGGTACGCTTTCCGGCGCTTCATCAACGACTTCCTCGCGTAAAAGCTCAAATTCCTCCAACGGATCCATCGATAGTCAAAACTCATCCTCTCAACAGTCAGAAATCTCCGTCAGAACAGAAATCAGTGCGGAAGCGCTCAAAGAAATCGCCGCTTTTGAAGACTTTGCGGCCAAGTTCTTGGCCACCAATAACAATTCTCCTGTTGGCAATAATGCCAAACCGGTTAATATCAATAACAATAACAACGCACTGAGTAAACAAAGCAGAGCTCTTGTGAATAGTTATAACAATAACACAAAGAAAGCTGCTCTGAGAAGATTGAAGCCTCAGTTTGATAGACAAACTAAGTTATCTTCTAAAGATATTCAAGAATTGGCTTCATGTTGAAGCATTAATTGGTTTCATATTAATGCCCAATATGTGACTCATGAACAATTTTAATAAGACACTAATTATATGGTTCCAAAAAATTGAATTTTGAAGAATATTGGGAAATCTCCTTTCGAAATTTCACCTCTGCTAATATTTGTGCAGATTCAACACATCAACTTATTAAGTCAAGCAAAATTCAGCTTTTTGAAGGATATTATTTAGGGATAATATTGTTCTCATTATCTCTGCCAATTTCCACCAAGAGAATGCTCAGAATAGCCACATAATATGAAAAAGGTTTTGTGGCTATCTACTTCTAAACACATAAAATCACACAGGCACTTTGCTAAACTTGAAGAAACTTTTACATAAACAGTCTAAGACAAGGAAGTAGATGCAAGGTCTAGTCTTCAAAAAGCTGAAAGTTGCATGGAATCTGAAAATTTCAACAGCATAATCCACAACTAATATTGGTGAAGGTTTTTTGGAAGGAAAAATTGAAATTAACTCTTTTTGGTACCATATAGTCACTAATTAATGTGTACCTGTAGACATTCTACATTTTTGAAAGTAAGAAAACAAGTTGATATAGATAAAAAAGCTTTTTTCATATGAGCAAAAATGTTCCTGTAAACACATTTGTTTTTGCTCATTTTAGCTTGCTTATGAGTCACATGTTAGCCCTAAAGCATTAGCCATTTTCAATCCTTGATATTGTGACATTTTGTCACAAATTCCAGGGTTAAGCATTTTGAATTTTAGTCATTCACACCTTTAAGCAGATATTTATATCTTCTTTGTGAAAAAATCCAGTATAAAACCAACGATTCAATTCCATAATATTTGAACTTTCCTCTATTTCCATATCTATCAAAAATGTGTGCATTCTATTTCATAAATGATACACAAAAGACCAATGATTGAATTCCACAATATTTTTCCTCTTTTCAATCTACAAAGGAAAATGGGCACAGTACATTCTTGAAAATAGATACAATATGAAAATGATACACAAAACTTTTTCCACAATGAAATAATCAATTCAAAAGAATATTTTGAATCAGAATCTTTCACATTTTGGGAATTTGATGAACCATAGAATTCTGACAATGATATGGGTTTATAATAATAGCCTAAAATTTATTTTGTGAATAATTTCCATTTCTCAAAAAATACCTCTTCACAGAAAGAAAATATTTCTTTTCGAGAAACCCAATACTCAGGAATTATATCCTTATGACATTTTCACTAAAAATATGTACAAAGAAGTTATTTTCCTTTTCCTTACTTGGCCTCAAATGCATTTTCCTTGAAAATTCAAAAACCTTTTATCATGAACTATTCTGCACTCTGACTTATGGCAAGAATAGTATTCTCCAATGAAGAATAACAACTTTACTATGAGACAGAAAATTATGTCTTTGAACTAAAGTTAGGTTAGAACATTTTATTGAATTATGAGTCAAAGTTTTAATAATATCCCCAAAACAGAGTGAAATACCGATAAACCACCATGCATACCTGATATACAAAGGAATCTCCTTATTTTATTGCCAGGCTTTTTTTGCCAAAAATTTTGAAAACTGAGACCCAAGTTTTGTCCAAAAACTGAGCGAAAATGCGAAAACTCAGAAATAAGAAATTTTTAGATTTTGGATCATCTGAATTTAATAAAGTGTCCAAATTATCATTGTTTTATTGGATATTCAATGCTAAAAATAACTAATCTAAGAAACTTTTGCCTTGTTTAGACCTGAAATCACTATTTCTTACCATTTTTAGCTTCAAATCGCAATTTATAAGAATGTGCAAGTTTTATCAGAAGTTTTGTGAAAACTCAGAAATTTTTGAAGAACTGAGTAAAATTTCTTCAAAAACCGAGCCAAAAATCCAAAAACTGAGCTTACAGAATACAAAAACTCAAAAATACAAAATTTTTAGATATTTGACTAATCTAAAACGCGACTAAAAAAGCCTGATTGCATATGATCAGTAGATTCCTCTTTAGTACTAGATTCACAACATAGAGGTAGAAAATAAATTATATCAATCTTATGCAATGCACTTCACATTCCCTTTTTCCTTGACATTGTCAGTTTTAGAAACATATTTTATATCTATACAATAATATTGTGGGAAGAAAACTATGTAGAGTACGTCCCTTTGAGTAGGGCCACAAGGAGAAACTTATCGATGAAAAACAATTCATGTTACTAAGTGAAAGATGAAATTTACCATCGATTACTTTTTCATGGTGGCCCTACTCAAAGGGACAAATTCTATATTTGTTACTTGAACAAGCACTGAATGCATGATTTACCATCTGCGCTTTTTATGACAGTATTTATTCAATCTTCATACATTTTCCTTTTTAATAACACTTGGAAGATTTCCAAATATCGTTAAATGGCAAAAATGTTAAAAATCAGAACTGAAAAAACAAAATTTTGAGACTTCATAAGTTATTTTGGACAATCTCAATTTCTCCAATAACTTCCTTTGGAATTTTTTATGTGAGAAAATTTGTTTATAACAAAACTGCTTCAAAATAGTTTAACCCTTATTAAACTGCGTTGGTGCATTCTACCCAATGGAAACGCCAATATGATATGACTTTATTATCATGCGTGGCACTTGTCAATAGCGCAGTTGAGTGACGGCTAAATCATCAAATTTATAAATTCATTCTCAAATAGAAGTCTCAAAACAAAAGCATATAAAATGCAGCGAACCAAACCAGTAGCAATCATGTCCAGATTCCATGCTTGTTAACAGCATAATGCTTTAGATAAGGATTCTTCCCACAGTTTTAAATAATATGAAATTTACCTCATTTAGCATATAATGGAATACGTGCAATCTTATTTATTGATGGACTTTATTGAGCTTTTCTAATATTGTTTTAAGCACAAAGGTCTCATTTTGATCCTGGTGAATTTAGAAGAGACTAAAAAAGTGATGTAATTATTGATTAGTTAATTAGTTAATTACTTAGTTAATTAATAAGTGTAAAATTGGTCTGAAAATGAAATGCAGGGGATTCAAAAAAGCATTGGTTCAGAATGATTGAATGGTGTGGTAGCATATCCACTGCACTACTGAAGCTTATAATTTCCATTCACTTAATTGATATTCCTAGTAAAACTGAACAAAATTGGGTTGTTAGACTAAAACAGCCAGACAAAAATATAGCTACAGGTTTGTCATACTGTTTTTTCATTACACCCCAAACTTGCTCACTTTTACAGGGAACATCATTTAAATATTGTATTGAAGTGTCAAAGCCACATTTTTAGAATTTCCTGCTTCTTAACCTTGTTTTAAAATTACTTCACTTTAATTCTTTTGGAAAAGCTCCATGAAGTTGTTTTTAATTATAACTGAATATTCGAGACAATTATTAATAGCATTATTATAGACAGGTGTAACAATTATTTATAACAATTACTTAATAGTGAAATTGGGAGAACAGAATAAAGTGGAAATATTATCCTAATAATTTTTTGCAAAGTTGCTATTTATTCTATTTCACTATACAAAAATAATACCGTATTTTTTGCTAAATCGGAACACTTAAGTTAAATTGGGACACCTACCAAATCAATAATACATACATGCAAATTGAAGTCTATGATGAAAAATCTTATTATGTAATATAATAATACTGAAAGTAAACACCTCACATATTGGAAAATACATCCTGAGGAATCAAAATTCTTGACTTCAATACTGCCCGAGGTGTAGCCGAGGGACATATTGAAATCAACAATTTTGATTCCGAAGGATGTATTTCCTATGTGTGAGGTGTTTACTTTCAGTATTAATATTCCCGAAGATTTTATGTTGTGAAAGCATTGCATGCAACACTTTCCCGGAAAAATTGATTAGGGTGTGTACTAAAATCTATACAAACCATGCAGTAATTATCTTTACGGACCAGTTTGTAAACCATTACGGACCGGTTTGTAAAAATCCGGGAAAGTGTTGCATGCTACATTTGTTTACTTAAACGTATGATAAACTACGGCAGCGCAATTTTGCACGAAATCATCGGGAATACATTTTTTCAATAATTATGTTTTATGATTAACGTTAATGCTCTCTTTCTTTTGTCTTTGGCAGTTCTTTTTCGATCGACTACATGACAATGCGTTTATGGATCGGCTTATGGTCTACCCTGTTCTGTCTGCTGATCGTTGCATTTGACATCTCGGCCTTCGTCAGATACTTTACAAGGTTCACAGAAGAAGCATTTGCCACGCTCATTGGCATCATTTTCATCGTAGAGTCACTCAAAAAGTTGCACAGTAAGTATGAGACGATAGAGTGCTGAAATTTTTACTGGTCGGCATTGGGTTTTCCCGACCAGTTGGTCATAATTATTGTGAAGGCATATACAATTATGAACAGGGATTACCCAATTATTTCAGTATTAATAAGCATTTTTTTCAAAAACTCAACTCTAAAAATTTTGACCTTGCTTATTGAGAATGAATGGTATTACTAATACTATCAGCTCACAGTGGGCCAGCTGTAAGATTTTTGTCTCATCATGGTGATTTGTTTACATTTAGCAAAGTAAGAATTTTTAGCAACTTTTTAGGTAATTTTATGTAGATGGAAATATTTTTTTGGAATATGAAATAAAAAATCGAAAAATTCATAACAGTATGAAACAAGGTCTGGAACCTTAGAACCTTGCGCAGGAAAGACCCTTTGTTTATTATTAGGACATCTGCTGATAAACAAGCACAGGTATTTTTAAGTAATTCACATAAAAACGTTCCCTGGATTTCAGGACTTAATGTTATACAAAATTATGTTACCTCAGGTATGCTCTAAGCCCTTTGAAACATAACTTGCAGCATAAAATTTTTTATTCCTGAGGACAATGACAAGAAGTGGAACAATAATTTATGTGATCCTGAGACCTGAGAACTTCTAACAACATTTATTGTTATTAATATTCCCTTGGTAAGCATTTTGGCCAGTCTAGTATCCTGTAAACTGTATTTCTTGAGAACAATGACAAGAAGGAGAACAACAATTTATGTGAACCTAAGACCTAGACACTTCTGACAACTTTTCTTGGTATTAATATTCCCTTAAAAAGCACGAAACCTGTTGTAAGAGCCAATTCCTAGAGGATTTTTAACATTGACCACCACCACCACACCAGTGATCCTGATACCTTGCTGCGCAAGGTAAAAATTGAATTCTAAGTTTTGAGTGAAAAATGGAAAAAATGTACTGAAAGTGCAAATGTGCATAAAATGCTATGAAACGTCACACCTCATTTCTACTTCACAAAAGGTGTGTTTTAACATAATTTTTGAAAAAAGAATTGAAAACCTTTTCAAATTAGGAGAAATACAAAAATTTTACAAAGAAATGTTCCTACAGGCCAGGAACATAGAGGAATACAAAAGTTGGAATAAAGTACCATTAGAATAGACATTTACAAAGGCATTGTAGTTGCAGCTTCAGCTGGAGCTGTCCGGACAGCTGCAAGGTGCATGCAGTTGCAAAATACAGCTACAGTGGCTCCTGTGCTCATTTTTATGATAGTAACTTTTTGCGCCTGATAACTTTTATTAATGGTATCTTTTAGAATTATTAGTGTAAAATTCGACTTTTTGCTCATTTATGAAAAAGAAATTACAAACATTTTGGTTTGCATTTTTTCAGCTGCAAATAAAAAAAATCTCAGATGACATAAAAATGACACTCAAAGACGTGCAAAAGTGCTTTATTTCACATTATGAGACAAAAATCCCTCTCTTGCCCCACTGTGCGTCTGCAATGAATGTGGGCTTTTTTCACAGAATTTTTGAGAAATTAAGCCCCAAAATCGGGCAAAAACTCAATTTTTTCCCCTAAAAATTAAAAAAAATTGAAATACCTATGGTTTTAGAATTTCTTATTTTGTAAAATTTTCAAAGTATGACCAAAATTTTTCAAAAACTCATCATCAAAAACTCACGAATACAAGATTTGTCGTTATCTAATTAAACTGCAAATCGGTGAATAAATGCCTGGAATGTGTGTTTGCATTTGACACAATGAACGTGAAAACCTAATAAACAAGTTCAAACTCAGGATCTATTTGTAGATAATCTCATTCATTATTTTGCTGTGGTAATGATGTATCAGTTTCAGTATCATGTTTTTATGGAAATGCATTCATCTAATTAAAAGGGACAAATTTATGTAATAGAAGCAATTCTAGTCTTATTCTAAAAAAGGTTTTAGCTTTTCTGAAATTATATTCTAGAATTAGGGTGTACAAAAAATTTTAGATGACCCCCATCACCCTGTTAAAAATTCGACTTTATTACACTTATCAACAGAAACTTAGAATTTTTGAAAAATATTAATTCTGCTCCATCCTACCTTCACTTCTTTATCTAGGTATATTTATCAGATTTTTGTCTTACCAGAGGAAGTAAACTCCAATACTTTGCTTTCTGATATGATAAAATATCAGAGTGATAAATTTTCCGAGAAAATTCCGCACTGTGTTTTATTTCAAAGATGCAACACTACACAGTTTCCCAAATTTTTGTGAATTTCACTTTGAATTGAAGCTTACTTCCTCTGGTAAGACTAAAAAACTGATAAATAAACCCAGATAAAGAAGTAAAGGTAGGATGGAGCAGAATTAATATCTTTCAAAAATTCAAAGTTTCTGTTGATCAGTGTAACGAACTCGAATTTTTGAAGTGATGATGGGGGTCATCTGAAACTTTTTGGTAAACCTAGTTAGAATGAAATTATTCTCTCCCCTTTAGTAATCCTGTCAAACACCATAAGTAAGATTTAGTTTAAATCAAAGATTTCTGGGGAAGTGCAATAAATTATTACCACCGAAATAATCAGGCTTTTTTGACAGATTGACGGCTAATTAAAGACCGTAAAATTTCGTAGTTTTGAGTTCTTGCATTTTTCAAGTTGAGTTTTTGAAAAATTTTGCCGAGTTTTTCAAAAATTTAGCCTGAGTTTTTGAAATTTACTGAATTTTTAGAAAAAATTAAGAGCTTTTCTTAGAAAAATGTACCATATTGTGGGTCAAATCAACATTTTTGAACAAATAAAGCTTAAAAACATAAACTTGTTGTTAAAAACAACAATTTTTTGAGCTAAATTTCCAGTGTTGAAAAATTTTATGAAAATGTCAAATTCGTAAAATTTCATATTTCTGATTTTTTCAATTTTAGAACTTGAGTTTCTAGAAAATTTGGTCCTGAGTTTAACGAAGATTTTGTCAAAAAAAGTTTGATAATATGAATTGTGTTTGAGATTCAAAGGAATTTTCCTTATGTAATATACAACTCTTCTGCCATTTAAACTTGAATTTAAATTTGTAAAATACGTACAAATATCGTCATAATAAATGATACGGAATATAAGGGAGCCACCAAATATTACTCACTTTCATTTCAGACCGAGGGCTTGCCCCCGAAACAAAGTTTGGGTCTATTTTGGCAATTTGCTTTTTTTTCCCATATTATTCTCCCTATTAAAATGCAATCAAAATGTAAACAAGAATTTTGTTGCACGCACGCACTCAAGAACGCACGCGCGCGCGTACACACACACACGCACACGCACACGCGCACACACACGCACACACACACACACACACACACACACACACACACACACACACACACACACACACACAC
>JAOWAT010285176.1:0-17689 GCA_028571025.1 Longipedia americana
AGAAGAAGAAGAAGAAGAAGAAGAAGAAGAAGAAGAAGAAGAAGAAGAAACACCATTCCTTGGCTGCCCCCAAGTCAATAGGATCTTGGCAGCAGCAAAAATTACTCAAGCACAAATTCTTTTTTCCAGACTGATGGTAGTTGATCCAAACCGGCCTGAAAAGGGAACATTCACAGCGGAATTCAAAATTCCTACAAGCTGCTCTTGCTCTTTAGTGGAAGAAGAAGAGGAAGATGGTGAAAGAGAGAAGACATCAAAAATGGGTAAAGACTCTTCAATTAGACGGAAAACGGCGGAGAGCATTGCAAAGGAGAACAACAACAAGAAGAATCAGAGACTTAAATTGAGGAAACCTTCTAGAACAGGAGGAGAGAAAACCACAGGTTAGGATTATGACAACTGAATTAAGAAAATTTCTGGATATTTTTCAATGTAGATTTTATCAATGTAGATTTTTTCATTTGTAAATTGAAACTATGTATTAGAAGTACTATTGTCATTCACTCTTTTTTATAAGCTCAAAATATTCTTATGTGCTTACCCTATAAAACATTCTTATTTTTTACTCTATGAAGTGGCAAAAATGCAATAAAATGGGGGTAAAAGTACGAAAAAAATTTTGACACGCAAAGCAAGTGAAAATTTTTTATTTCATCTATAAGTAAATTCATGAAAATCTAGTTTTTGATTTAGAATAACCAAGATTTACCTTTGAAAGTTTCCAAATTTAAGCTCAGTTATATTCTCATTTCATTCTTATTTTTCAGAAATCTGAAGCTCGTATTCTTATAAACTTTGTTGTTATTAGGGTGTACCAAATTTTTCAGATTATTTCGGGAAGTGGCCTAAAATTTTCTTTTTGATCCCCTAACATGAAAACCAGCTCAAAATCATACATGTTATTTATTGTTTCCCCAAGGCAACCACCCCCTAAAGTTATGCTATATTTATAAGAAATACTTCCTCTGTTATTAATAAAACGTGAATTTCAGCATAACTTTAGGGGGTGGTTGCCTCGGGGTAACAATAAATAATGTGTATGATTTTGAGCTAGTTTTCATGTAAAGGTATCAAAAGGAAAATTTTAGGCCACTTCCCGAAATAATCTGAAAAATTTGGTACACCCTACTAATATTCAATGAACACTTTCAATTTCACTATTGAATGATTATTTATGTCATCAGGTGGCAAGAGAGAGAAATTTATTTCACTTTATTTCATAAATTTTAATTTCCTTTTTTTCGAAATTTTTACAAATTTGATGCACTTCACAGCTAATGATTGTAAGTATAAGACACACAACGAACTCTTTAAAAATGGTCACAGATCCTTTGTTATGATGTCGTGGGCTATTTACAAAAACAAAAACTCTTGGTCGTGTAACCACTATAAGATTTGGCAGGAAAAACACAAATTCACTTTAGATATCAACCGAGAAATGACTTTTCTTGTTCTTCAGATTTTGAGATAATTCTGTTTAAACATGAAATTTTGACTTCTGTTTCACCCTTGTTGTATAAACCTGTAGATATTTATTCTCCAAGAATTCAAAGACACAATTTCGTTTTGGTTCATGCAATTTTACCTTCTTTTTTCTTATTGTTTCTGTGCAATATTTTGCTTAACTCAGTGTGACTATGAGTGTAATACCATTTTGAAGTTTAATAAAGAATATTGTTGTTATGAACGAAAAAAAGATGTGTAAGTTCACTGAACCAAATCTACTGCTTCTTTTTTGGAAGTTCTCCTCCTCAAGTTAAGCTTTGATGCTCTTTTTCTAGGGAAGACTGTCTTGTAATTTTATAGCTTTAAAAATCAGTGATTAATTGGTAATAAAACTTTGAATCTTTAATTGGAAGTTTCTTTAAAAATGGTTATAAAAATAAATTACAGGCAAGATGGTATCATTGAATTTGCCCACTCTATTCCAAATTAGAAATTTTACAATAAAATTTAAATGCTGAAAGAGAACTTCAATAAAACGCAATATAATTGTTCACTTTAAAAATAATAAATTGTTCTGTTATTTTAATTTCCCTAAATAATTACAATTAGTTATGAAACATGTGGTGTTGACATTGATTTAAGAAAATAAACAAAAGGAGAGGAGAAAAAGACTTAAAATATTTTCTGCATCCTTTAAGCTAGAAAGTCTTTTTATACTGTCATTCAAATATTTTCCAAGCTTAGAGCATGCAAAAGATAAATCTGGATTCTTTAAATTCCTCATTTTGTTTATTTTCTGAAATACTTGTCAACACCACAAATCCGTGAAATAACTAAAGATTTTCCATAAACATTTTGCTGTTTTTAAATGAGATCACAATATATTTAGCTCAAAGCATTTTTCGATATTTATGAACCCTGAACAAAAATTGAAAACTGAACATGTTACTGTAAACTTTATTGAACATTTGAACAAAGTTCCGAGGCAGTTCATGAGATCTTTGTAAGTTTGTGAAATAATCTCTCAAATTTGACAAATGTGCCTAAATTTTAATGAACAATGTTAAAAACAAACACATAGAGGCATAATTATCAGAAACACTTTATTCTAATGGAAAAACTGAAAGTCTGGGAACTTCGATGATAATACAAACTTTTTCTCAAATTGCTATGCATATGCTTGAAACTTCTCAGAACTGTCAAAGTAATTAATGATGAAACTTTCTGCGTCAATTGGCCTGTAGGCAATGACAAACTTTTCATATAAAATCAAAAAACTTTTACAAAACAGCACTTCATGATAATTTCAAATCCTGTTGAAAACCATAATTAAAACCTAGATGACCAACTAAAACTTTTGATCATAGGGTTGGAGCAATGCAAGCTTAAAATTGTGGTTTGAAAATAACCAAAATTATTACCAATTATGTACTTCCAGAGTTCTCTGTTGTCTGACTAGTCATTCAATGTCACATCTGATTTCATTCTGCCTCAATGAATTATATCAATCATCATAAACACTTTTAAATACCAATCTACTTATTCATAGAAATAACACTAAACACATCACTTTGAAAGTATGCACATTTTCAATGAACATTTTTCTATTTATCTGCAATGAGTCATTCACGCAAGTTTTGTTTCCTAAAATTTTCTTTTGCACTATTTTTTTGCTTCCTCTGTTACAATAATGAAACTTCTTTCTTTCTCTTATCAATCCATCACCATTATGGTAGTAAGTAAGAGCAACAACAACACATGTTTTGTCTTATGTACACAATAATAAAATGCACTCACAAAAACTTTTAACTTGGTTCCAATGAAGTTTTCATTCATTCAAAGCTAGATATTTGATTTCTCTGTTCTGTGTTCATCTTCTGTTCCGATACTTTCAAGAATTTCAAATCAGGAACTTATTATTATTAAGAAACTTTTAATTTCAAGGTCTATTCAAATTATTGATTCTGAAACTTCAAAGATTATTCTAAAATTATAATTTAATCTTTTCCATTTTTCTTAAAGATTTCTTTCCTAATAATCTTTTTCAGTGCACTAAAACAGATAGATACAATTTTTTTTAAAAAAAAACTTTCAGAATTCCAAACTCCTTTTCACCAATGTTTGCATTTCTTTCCTACCTTCTCTTTTTTCCAAGAGGAAGTACACATTACTATCAGAATAATACCTCCGACGTACTGCTTACTACCACTTCAACTTATGAAAGAGCGGTGCTTTGAAGGTTTGTTCACTTTCTACTAAAATAATAATCAGACTACTTCTCCATTGAAGCAAGAGAAGCAGGAAAAGGTGACAGGTATTGCTAAGGTAAAAATGAAATCAGAAGAAAAGAGGAAGTAAAAATGGTACTGAATTACTGCTGCTGCCTTTGAATTGGTTTTGGAATGGTTTGAAGGATAAGAATGGTCCAACAATGAATCAGAACAAGGAATAATGTTTAAATACACTAATCAGAAGATTTTGAGAATAATCTATTCTTGATAACGATGTCCTGATGAAATTTCTTAACTTTTTTTATTTTCATTTGGAATAGTACTTGGAATCATTTTACAAAATTTGGCAGTAAAATGGATATGTTGCTTCTATTTTGAACACTTTTTTGGCAGTTTGATACCATGAAAATAAATTCAAGAAACTGTGTTGAAGACCATCAATTTTAAGGCAATGCTAAATTGCTCATACCTTCAAAACTGAAAATAATTCCTTGGTTCGCAGGTTGCAATCCATTTGACAAACGGAAGACTTATCATAAAAGAACAAGAATAATTTCTAAACAATCAAAAAGATTTGAACATCCCCACTTGTTAAGTGTAAAAAACGTCGGTCGATGAACGTTGTTCGCAGAGCTGGTTTTTCATCAAACGACCAGGTTTTCTTTGACAGCTATATTGCTTTCGACAGAGAGCCATCACAGGCAGAAGAAAGTATTATCTAACATTTACTTTTACTAAAGTAATCGAGTGTGATGTTGTTAAAGTCAAATAAATGAACAAAAAATATTCCTTTGACTTTTAGAGAGCAATACTCGATATGGCATTTAATCTGGAAAGCTCTTAGAAAAAGGCTTTGAACCAAAGGCTCATTGCAATTGTTAGGGTGTCTTATGAAATTCTAAATTGTTGATGTACTATATAAGATTAATAAATTTGATTTCCACCTCCTTATCTTTTGATTTTTCTACTATTTATTATATTCTTTTAGAAATTTGGAAATTTGGTATTTGGTGAAAATTGTATAGATTTTAAAAGAAAAATTGTGGTATAATTATACCAACAAAATATTTAAAAAATAAAATTGTTTAACATCACACGGAAATCATTTTTAAATTATATTAAAAATTCAAATATTTCAAGATGTCGAAATATGACCAAAAGGCAACTGTTCAAAATAGACATTTTTGGAACATGAACTAAGAATGTCGTGAAACAGCCTATTAATAAGGATGTAAAAAAAGTCGAAGGGTCTTGAATTTTCCAAACAAGGGCTAAATTCTCTTCTATGTGCCAAAAGATCATCCTGTAATTAAATACAACTTTAATTTTTGCTTTCTTGGGTTCACGAAAGCACCCTCTTGTTATGTAGTAAAATGGCCCAAAAAGTACAAATTGCTTCTATAGACGATGTAGCTTTCGGGAACCGGTTTTGACAAAAAATGAAATTCCATTTAATTACAAGGTAATCTTTTGGCATATGAAAAATAACTAGGGGGTTGGGGGTTGAATTTGAGAAAGTCGATTTTTCATTGTAGTGCTTTTTTATCTCCTTACCTATAGATCTCTCTGGAACCTTGGGTCTCTACATGTTTGAACTATTTCTATTGCTTAAAATTTGTAACCTCCACGGACTTTCAGGAGTATGAATTTCCATTTACAACTGAAATTCTTTGGAAATTGCACAACTTATGAGGAGTTAAATTTATTTGTACATATTGGGTCGTTTGATTGCATTAGAAGATGATTATATTATAAAAGGAAGCAATTTTGGTTAAATATTTTTTTGCATTTCAGAAATCTTTTGGGTTTGTCAGGTCAACAAAAATTTGGTTTGTGTTCATATACCTTGAAAAAAAAATTGATTAGACACAAAGTACTAATAAATATTTCTATGTATTTATTTCATACAATCATAATTAAGAACGTTTTCAACAAATTAATTTCACAAATGGCAATTTTTCTACATGCTATAATTTAAGTCATTCAGTACAATTCAAAATGGGAATTGAAGAATTAAATATTTTGACAATTTTCATAAAAAAATTATGAGCTTTATCAACATTGCAAGGTATTTTTCCTACAATAAAAGCAAGTAGAACTCAAAATTAAATAATCCTCTACTAGTTTTGCACACATCCATATGATGAAGAATTTTTTAAAAATCAGGAAATAAATAAGTTTGTTGGTTTTTGATCATCAAAGATCATTCTGAATCCAACAATTGTTTCTATTATAAATGCTTAAGCCTGGCAATTGCTTTAATTTGTGTTACACTCTACTGTAAAGTAGGCTACACAAATTACATTTCACTCAAATAATATATTTTTTTTTGTAAAATGAAACTCAGTCAAGTTATTGTATAAAAATGAAGAAATAATTTGGTTATTTTGTTTAAATTTCAGATTATTATTTTCTAGTAAACAATTTTTTGAAAATAAAATTTCCAAATATTTCCAAAAGACCAATTTTCTATTTAAGAAATAACTACCACTTAAATTGATTGAAGTAAAAGACATTATTTTATACAATAACCTGTCTGAATCTTTCCTACACTAATACACAGAAATAACACTAAAATCAGGGGGGTGACTTGTAAAACATTATCACAAATTCATATACTTTTTTGCTTCATAAACAATTTGAGAATAGCTTTCTCAAATGAGTTGAAGATGTCACGTCACTAATAAATAATAAATGGAAGTTTTTATTTACAATTTTTTCTTTCAGAATAAATTAGGAACCTTCATATATTTTCTGCATAATTTTTGTTTATATAGTCTCTTTCAAATATCAAATATGCTTAAAACATAACTGAAAAACAATTTTCAACCATTTCAACAATCACTTATATATCTTTTTTCAATTGATATTTGTACAACTATGTTTCATATGTAAAAAGGAAATTATCTCCTAGTAACTATCTTACTAATCAAGAACTCAGTGATATTGATAATATTCACAATAAGCATTGCAAAATGTGATTACATAATTTTCTTTGAATTTTTCATTCATGGCCAATTTTGTGTGCAAAAATTAAAAATGCATAGATGAAAAAATGAAATTAATTTTCATAAAGTGAACTTGTGACAACTTGAGACATTAATACAAACAAGGATGAGAGTTGGGTAAATGTCAAATTTAACTTTTTAAACTTTTTTTGCAACTTTCCCTAAAGAGTTGAGAGAGCCAAAGGTTTAAAGATAGGAAGAAGATCTATTAAGTACAAAATTGAATTACATCCATAATTAGCTTATCTATTAGCCTAGTTACACATTTGAAAAATGCAATTTCAAATTGAAACAACATAGAATTGCAGAAATTTGAAATTACATTCTCACAGTCTCTTGTAACTTTACCATTGTGTAGTCTCTAAAGATTTTCAGGAATCAATACAATGGAAATCCATTGATTACACAACTGAAACTCTTTATAGAGTACATATTTGATATATCATAAATCAAAATTATTTTCCCAATTTTGTAAGCATAATGATATTGATGAATGATACAGCTTCAATCTATGATTAATATAAAAGCAATTACTTATTCTGTCTTTCCAATGAAAACCATGTAATATGTTACTCTACCAGATGCTAACCTTACTCTGCAATGTAATTTTTTAAATTGAAACTAACACAAGTTCTAAAATGTGTTGTTTAATATATCTTTTTTGGAGTGTTCTGTATACGGGTTTAATCAGAGAGGTTACTGATTTATTCTCCGCTTCCTCCAGAAGATTCTCCTCCACCACCAGATGGAGCTGGTGCTGGAGCTGCTGGTGCAGGAGCTGCTGCTGGAGGTTGTTGCATATATGGGTATTGGGGTTCTGGACTAGAGAATTTGAAATATAACAAGATGAGTAAAATTAACCCTACAATACCCCCGGCAATCATAAATTTCATGTTTTGTAACCAGAATTTATTTTTCAATTTTCCCGCTTGTTTCTCAAATTGTGATGCACCATCTTGTAGAGCATCAGCCCTTTCATCTAATTCTGATAACTTGTTATCTCTCTCAAGAACTTTTTCAACGTTATTTTTCATTATTCCCACAACTTCATCGACTTGGGCTTGTTGTTGAGCCATTCGCCTCTGTGCCATAACCTGCTGCATTTGTTGTGGGCCAGGCAGAGGCTTTCCATCAGGACCCAATGGTCTTCCATCTGCACTGGTTGCTGGAGCTCCATCAGCCATCTTGGTTTTGTTTTACTGAACCGTTGATCAATTCAACAAAAAATTATTGAATTGCGATGATTAAATTAAATTCTTTTGCAAGAGAATAGCAGTGTGGAGAAGCAGAAGTAGTTGAGTTGTTTGGAAGTAGATTAAACTTGAGAAGTCAATTCAACAATTGAGTGTGCTTATGAATGAATGGAATGGTTCAATTGGAATGCCTGCAATCAATAGGGTGAAAAATAGGAATTAGCATGCAAAAGCCCAATCAGACAAAGAATAATAAAAAGTGATGCTTAGATGATTCGCACTGTACTGATGGCAGAAGCTGATTATTTCTTCATTTGGATCACATCATAAGCAGATTTGGTTGGATTTTTTTGTGTGAAAGGATATTGGTTGGTTTTGGGGAAACACATTCTCCTATATTGTTACACTCTGGTCACTTTTTCTTTTCACTGGATATGCAGAACAAAGCCTCCACAAAAACTTTTCCTTACTTTGTGGCAGAATAAAGCAGAATTTGACAATGATGTTTTTTTCATTTTCATTATTTTGAGAATCTTTCATCAAAAATTGTCATTTCATTCAAATTGGTAATAAATATTGAATCTGACTTAAAGTAAAAAATGAATTCTCAACTTTTCAAAATGACTGCATTTTACTTACAATCGCAAGTAACTATCTAGTTTTGAAGAGAAATATTTTACTAAATTGTACATCTAACATCAGGAATGAATTCCATTTCTGATCTTGACTTTGTGATTGATTGTGACAACTTTTCATGGTTGTTTGAAATACATTTTGTGAAATTGCAATCTGTCAAATCCATGCAGTTATGTTATGATACATAAAATAAGACCTATGTTACAAGATTTTGATATTTTTAATTTCTAAATGCTGAGGTAAAAAGTGGAAAAGTACACTACAGTTGTGTTTGTGGAATTTGCACATAGTTTGGTGAAAAATGCATTAGGATAAATCTTGATTAGAATTTGTGCAATCTTCAAAGACTTTCAGGAGTGTAAATATGGAAATCCATTGATTACTCTCCTAAAAGTCTATGGAGATTACACATCTAAAACCAATCAATATTTTCTTCAATCATATTCTACCCAACAATGTTTTGATTCGTCCGATGACAAGTGAAGGCTAAATTCTCCAATAAAAACACTGTGACCAGAGTAACTGGGGTGGAAAATCTTCTGAAAGTAATCAAGAACCCATATCATTGTCTTACAAATGAAAAGAATCTTTATTACTTTCAGAACACTTCTACAGTCTCACAAAAAGATGTACAAATGATAAAAAATGTAATAAGAACTTTGTACATCTAATGTTGAGTCTGAAAAAGTATATAATAAGATAAGTAATCATGCTTATGAAAGTGATCACAAATAAGAAAAATCAGCAAACTTTCAAAAAATCGTGAATTTAAGATGTAAGAATAAAGGAATCAATGCTTTAGAAATTTGCGCAATAAATACAAATGAACTGGATCAAAGTTAATAAAATTGAATTTATTATGATTTTCAATTAAAATCTTTCCAATTCATTTTTAATTTTGACAACAAATGTTTGAAATGTGTGGATTGTCTCATGGTGTTATTCCACTTAGAAATTGAGATAAAATGTTATATATAGAATATAATCATATTATATAATAATGTAAATAGTGATATAAAGATATAAAAGTTGTGTCAAAGTGTGTGAATAAGATTTGAGATGTTTTGTAAGATGAAATATAAAGCGAATCATGCTAATATGAACTTGTTTCAAACTTGGTTGTGTTTATTTTTTATGTTGAAAATTCGAAAAGATAATAAATAATGAATAACTTGAATTGAGATTTGTAACCGTCCAAATCGGAGATTTATATTTTGATACTTCCTCTGTCAAAAACGTGATAAGTTTCAATTTACATAATTTGATCTGTTTGGTGGAAAGCTAAAATTAAACTTTCAGATTGTAAAAAAAATATTTTCCATTTATGTGACTCATCATATTGGATGTCCCACAAAAGAATGTGCACTTTTTATGAATTATTCTAAACAAAGACAGCTATTTAGCAATCCTCGATCTAAAGTAAGACTATCTTTTAAACCAGTCAAATGATTTCTGATTGAATTTGAGGAAGTATCAGTAGGGCATAGTTTATTATGAAGTTGATTTACTCCAAAATACGTTATTGAAAATGTGTGTATTTATGAAGAAATTGTATCTTATGATAAAATCTTGTCCTATAAGCCTGGCAAATCTTAAAATTCTTTAGAGAAAATAGGCAGCAAACAGTATTTGTAAAGAATAGTAAGAAAAATGTATGAGTAAAAACCACTTTTGTCCCAAAATGGTTATTTAAACGATATTTTATAAAAGAGATATAGAGAAGTACATACAAAAAAGCTTGTCTTAAAAATCGTTTTGTGTGCCTTTATAAAAGGACTGAATAATAGAGATAAAAACTGAAGCATTACAGATTTTCGAAATTATATTTTATAGTACCAATTGACATTTTTGTTTTCTGAAAAATTTCCTTTTTTTTCTTTCTTTCTTTCTCTGTTCTGGCTGGGACAGTATTCTTCTTCTTTTTTATTTCTGGGGACATTATTTTTGGGGCTCATTTCTCCGTTTTGGGGACGTCTATAATTTCTGTTAACTTTGTGATTAGATGTACTATTGTTTCAGATATAAATTGGTGTTAATGTAAATCATTATTTTTCATAATTGAATGAATTATTTATTCAATATTTTTTACCTTTCTCAGCTGATTAAATCCCCTCTTTGAAGTTGTATCTTCCTTCTCCTTCTTCGTCTTCAATGAGTCTTGTGACCAAAATAGAATTTCAAGATCGAGCAAAACTTCTTGGGCCTTCAAAAAGGATCTTCAGTCTTCTGAACTTCTTTTGGGCCTTCTGTGATGAGCACTGATTAATCACAGATCACTTTTTGATTACTTTTTCAAATTTGAAGCTGCCACAAAATCTCTTCAATGTTCAATTTATTTTGACAAAGTCCGATACAGAACCAGACTTTGCCTTAGTTTAAAAATGGAGGATATGAGTAAGAGCAACCGAGGAAGTACGGGAAGGAGAGAAGAGAAAGTTCGAAGAAAAGGCACTTTTAGGCATTTTTAACAAAAAGTTTTCAAAGGCTCAGCGAACTTTTTTGAAAAACTCAAAAATACGTAATTTTTAGCTATCAAAATTTACAAAATGTAAAATTTTTGTTGTAAAATTTACGTCGTAAAATTTATGTCGTAAAATTTCTAGATACAGCGAAGTTCATCTAGTCGTGACAAAATTCATTTTTCATTTAAGAAATTCTAGGAATAGAATTTCTTGAATTTTTAGGGTTTTATTTTTTCATCACCCTTTGCCCCCCATAAGCTTTTCAGAAAAATTTTACTTCATAAAGATTTTTTTACTTCATAAAAAGCGCGTTTCTTTACATACTAAATTCTAATGTAAACAAACCCAATTTTTATGAAGTAAAATTTTTTTCTTTATTAAGTAAAATTTTTCTGAAAAGCTTATGGGGGGCAAAGGGTAATGAGAATATGATCCCTGAAAATTTCAAGAAAATCTTTTTCCAGAATTTCTCAAAAAAATGAAAAATGAATTTTGTCACGACTAGATGAACTTCGTTGTATATATTTTAAAAACCTCACAATTTCTCGAAATTTGTAAAACTTCTGAAAGACTCAACTAAATTCATGAAAAACTCGCCCAAAAGAACATGAAAACTATGAATTTCAGAATTTCTAGGTTTTCAACCGTCAATACAGTAAAAAAGCCTGACTTTCGGCTTTGGCTTTGTCTATGAGTAAGGGAAAATTATGAAAGAGAAGTGGCACACTGACTGCTGTGTGACTTGGCATGAGGGAATAAAGAAGTCTGAAGACCAATATTGATTGGGTCCAACCAAAAACAGGATTGTCAAGGACTAGAAAAATAGGAAATTCTAACACAAATGTACAGTGAGATTCATCTAAAATTCACTTTTATGCTTGAAAAAATAATTATATTCCCATCATCCTTACATCTCATAGAACCCCCCCCCCCATAAGCTTTTGGGGTCAAATCTTGAAAAAAAAATTAAAATCCCATATTAGAAGTCCATAAAAAAGCCTAGAAACAACAACATTCCTAATATTTTAAGTTATTGTCGAGTTTTCATCCCAAAAGCTTATAGGGGAACTATGAGATGTAAGGATGATGGGAATATAACTATTTTTTCAAGCCTAAAAGTAAAAAATTTCCGTCAGAGCTCACACAAAAGTACGAAATTCTAGATGAATCTCACTATACCTCCTTCTAAATATCTAGTGCAAAACAGTAGATATCTTAGAAAGTAGCCACTTTTAACAAAAAATTTTGAAGATGAAAGAGCTAAGATTCTCATAAGAGTCTATAAATTATCTTATGAACTAGCAAATTAGAATTCTTAAAATGTCCAAATAATGCTTTCTGATAAAAATTGCATTTTCTAAAAAATCCTGTCTGCATCTCTCAGCACGACTTCAATTTGAGCCTCTCTTCCGACTTTCTTCTCCCTTTGAAGTTCAATCATCAATACATATGAAAGGAGTTCAGAAAAAGACCTTTATGCGTTTTAAAACAAATGCATGTATCCTTGTTCTTCCTTTAGGCATTTTTGTACAGATAAAATCTTGTAGCAGCAAATTTTGTTCTAAATTAATTTTATCAAACTCAATATTTTTAGTTATGATTTCTCCAAATCATGCTTATAATCCAAATTTTAAGCATTTTCTTCAGTAAAATGAAAACATTTTGCAAAAACTGAAACACTGTTTCCTCAAAACATCTACTTTTTCTCTGGTTATTTCCTCTGTCTCAAATGTATCAACATAAAAGCCTAGATCCTCATGTATGACAAACCATCATTCAATCTTTTCTCTGACTTCTTACTTCAAGGATTTACTTTTCATGCCCCAAAAAATATTTACGAACTTTGCGTGTGATTCCTTTTTCAAAACTTTTTCAATAGGTTCTCTAGAAAATTTGAATAAACTATTACCTTCTCTAAATCTTAGGGGTTTTCTTAATTTATTCTTGCATTTTATATTTTCAGGTTACTTCAATGAAGTTTAGAGAAAATATACAAATTTCCTAAAAAGACTATTCGAAGTCCATGAGGACACAGCCTGAATAATCCAAGGGGACTTTGCCTGAGCTATGCTAATGGTTCTCCATCGAAAGCTTTCTCAATATCCTTCTCAAATCCTACACTCACTCACTCTAGAGAGAGAGAGACTAGCCTTGAATTATGTGCTTTAATCAGAGCATGCAAGGGGCTTGGGAATTTGAGCGGGGAATTTTCTCACCAATATTTTCTTTCATACTTTTGTTAAGACTTGAGTGACAAATTAATGAATGAAAATAATGCTGAATACGATTTCATATCAAAATGAGTTGCAAAGATTTTTTCAGCAAAGACGGGGCTAACTACAGTAAATAGGTAAACTTTAGTACTACTATAGTACATAATTAAATCAAATATTCCATTTTCCCCCTAAAATTATTCCATTTAACTAAGATTGTCGATAAAATTGCCTAAACGTTTTGAAAAATTCAGAATTTTTCAAAAACTCAGGTCAAACTTTTGAAAAACTCAGCAAAATTTTTCAAAAAATCAGCCCCAAAAATGCAAAAACTCAAAAATACGAGATTTTACAGTTTTATTAAGTTTAAATCATGGCAAAAAATAAGCCTGGACTCCTACTTTGAAGGTTAGTGCTTCATTTCCTATTTGTGAAATTTGAAAATGTGTTTGACTACAGGGTGATCTTTTGACATGCAGAAAAAACCTTGGGCTTACTTTTCATATTTGAATCTATAGTACATCATTTGTTTTAGCCTTTTTATTCTTTAAAAAAAGTTGACTGAAATGTTAAATCCCCCATTCAAATTGACGTTTCCATTGTTTGCACAAATAACTTGGGGGAAAATCCTTACTCACGTTTTCTTTTTTGAACCATCTTTGGCATTTGCCTTCCTTCAATGCAATTCAGAAGCTTAAACCAACAACACAAGAAGGATATAAAGAATGTGTCTTCTTCATTCAGAAAGGACAATAGTCAGAGCAATATAAATGGCATAGATCAGTATGAATGGAGACATTTCAGCAAGAATATCATGTCTTTGCCTGGTATATTGTCGAATTTTTAATAAATGTTATCTGGACATAACAGGCTTTTTTAATTTCTTGAAATGTTCATTAAATATTTTTAAAAGAAATAGATGTACAATAGCAGGTATGCCCGGAGTTTCCCCGTACCATTTAAGCCTCTTTTGGGTGCTCATCTTGTCTGATATCATTTTTTATTTGCATTAAATCTATTTTAATGTGCCAAAATTTTAAATTAAATCAGTTTTTCCACTTCCTTTAAACTTTCAAGTCTGAAATTTCTATCCTATTAATTTAAAAATGAGTTTTGGGGTCTGGGATTAAAAATAAATAATTTTGTAGCCTCTATTCAGTTCATAAAAAATCAAAAGTGCCGTTCTTAGAATTGTTTCAAAAAGGCCATCAAGACCAAAGCTGGAACTGAACAAAAGTAGCAGTAGTAGAAGAAGATGAGGAAGTAGTAGAAGAAGAGAAGGTTCTTTTTTAAGTGGATATAATTCAATGTTATGTTATGCTTTTCTTTTCTCCCCGTTGTCTCATATTGGATGACACACAGAAGGACGTTGACATCTTTCTTGACTCATTACTTTTCAGCTGAATTCGGTGGAGAAAACTCATCAATTTATGAGACAGGAGAGAAGGCAATGCTCCACAGTGTGACACTGAGGCCCAAAATTCCACTTTTCTCTCAATCAAGGCTGCAAAAAGTAGGTGAAGGCTTTGGCAGTCTTAATGAAGACTTGGAATGTTATTCTTTTTTAACAAATTTAAAATGACCGATGAATTCCCTGGTCATTCAAAAAAAGTTTACTATCTAAGTTAGACCGGATGTAAATATATGTAATCAAATTAAAATTCACTAAGCAGAAAATTATTGCTCATTTGAATGCTAATTAGATTATGAACCCATTTTGCGTTTAAGATTAATAACCTTTCAATTTGCGTAAGCAACATCATGTTTAATGATTGTGTAATGGGAAAAATATCAAAACTTCGAGTAATTTTTTGACAAATTATTTATAACAATGTCTATACTCTTTTTTTAAAAAGCATGCAAACTTCAGATTTAAAATTTACATTAAGGATCTTATGGCCTAGTTACACGAGAGAAAACATTGACGATTTAAAAAAAATGACAATTTTTTTTTTTCAATTTGAAAATCATTGTCAATTTTATTTTCACCATTAAAAACAATTGTCAATTACATGTAGTTAAAATTTCAATTTTTCCCCTCGTGTAAATAGGCTTTTTTTTGTTGTAAAAATAAGACTACTTGTGGTAAAAAATATGAAAGTCTTCTCATTTCAAATTAAAATCCTGTTTATTCAGTAATTAATAAATTACTTACAGTATGAGTATCAATCCGTAACATCATAAAAGATCTTAAATCAGTTTTCACTTCTGAGGAAAGGAAGTAATCTGGAGATTTTTATCACAATCGTTACACATTTAATATCATTGAAAGTAATCAAACGTCCTTCATTATTTCGGGCACAACTTAATCGTAGAAAATAATCTAGGGTCGTTCAGTTCTCTTGAGGCAGTTGTGCAGTCCAGTGAAATTTCATGCTTTAAAATTGGCAAATATGTGAAACTTGATTTGAAACTTTTCACTTCACTTAAAAAGTGAAAGATTTTTACATTGTATTTTCATTTTCAACTTTTAAAGCACCTTTTGACTCTGAATAGAAGTATTTAGTCGTAGAATATCTTTTGAATTATTTTTCAATTACACATATTCTAACGAAATTTTATTTGTAAATCTTAACTTTGGGAGACAAAATATAGTGTCGCACGAAAGTGAGATATCGTTAGAAAGAGCACCACTGTTTTGAAATCCTATTGGACTGCTTCACTTAGAGTTCACTTTTAGCATAGAAAGTAATCAGGCCACAAGTCAATCTTGTGGATTTTCTTGCGGTCATCAGAGGAAGTAATCCGGTGGCTTTCTGGAGACTTGGGGTTCTCCCTTCCTGGGCGCTGGATCGTATTGGATGAATTTCCGTTTCATGGTGTCGTCCAGCTCCATCACTGACGCCTGATTGCCGCAACGGTAGCAGTAATTGGGAGCCGAGAAAATCGTCACGACTGTCTCGTCGTGGGTCCACAGGTAGCCGTCCATCACCAGTTGGTGGGCTCTGAAAGGAAAGAAAAGGCCAAATAATACCAGGGGTTTCTAGATAACGACATTCGATTTAACGACATTCGATTTAAAGACATATCATGATATAAAGACATAGTTGCAGCTATAAAGAGTTTCATTAACTAAATAAACCTCTTGATATAACGACAATGTCTCGGTTTAACATTTGAGGCGTCTCAAATGAAAACCAGCGCTCAGTGTTAAGCACTGAGCGTTGGTTTTCACTTACGAAGTCACATTTATTCATCTTGGTACCGTTCCAAATCTTTTTTCGTAATCTGAATGAATCTGAAGAAACTTCCAAAAAGACATTATTCAACCAATAAATGTAATTTGGAAGTTTCTGATTTTCAATGAAGAAAGTCTTTCAGAGCGTTTGAAAGTTCAAACAGAATCTATTCTCATTCTCGTTACTCTTTCTATTTATGTGACTACGGAAAACAGCAGTGAATTTCAGCAAGATTAGATTCTCTTGCTCTGTTAGCCTGCAAGCCAGTCAGTGGCAAGAATCTAATTATGCTGAAATTGAGACCAGAAACAATGTCAATATGAATAGATAGTTATGAGAATGTTCAAGGAATATTGCTCAAGTTTACTTTGTGTTAAGTTACTAGATATACCCCACAAAGGTAATTTTTCGACCAAATCTGTATCTTGGCTTACCCAATCTTTGATTTCTAAATCTCTCAGTTCTTGACTATGTTCATCGTCATTCCTGGAGACCTTTTCCATAAACGACGTTAGTTCAATGGCCTCTGAGACTAGCGCTCTGCACACAGCCCGATAATGGGAGGCCGCCTCCGAATTGACGCTGAGGTGATTCTCACAGAGCGAGATGACATTGGCAGTGGTGTGACTGCGCGGCTGAATTGGCACAATGGAAGAGGAGGAGGAGGGTTGTACTACGGAGGTGGAGGAAGGGGCGGGGTTCGAATCCAGGTCGTGTTCGATTCCCTCGTCGTCGGTTTCAAATGATGAAGAATTATGGCTGGAGGAGTCATCATCTGGAAAGAAAAAAGAAAATAAGTTTTAATGTCATTAATCATAGTACAGTTACAACTGAATTAATGACAAATAGTGTAATCTTCAAAGATTTTCAAGAGTGTAATCTTTGGATTCACATCGATTACACTCCTGAAAGTCCTTAGAGATTACACAAGTTGGTTCCACTCAAAAATTGTCATGATGCCCAACGTTGTCACAATCATACTTCAATGAAACAAATTTTCGTTCCAACATAAGAGATGTTCAAACCTACATTGTCGTTAAATCCATTGTTGATGATGTTCTTTGTCATTGAAATTTTCACAATTTTGGACAAATATCCTCAAATTGACTTTAATTGAATAGAAACTTGCATTTTTATAATCAAATGATAATAATTTCTCTGTCTGTCTGGAAAATTTTGCCGTAGAGACAGTGTAACAGACTTATTATTAGGGGTGGGACTATTTTCAAAAATTCTCCAGGGCAGGTCTGGAATCACTTTTAAAAGATGAATTGGGGCAAAAAAATCAGGTTTGTTTAAAAAAATCTCCAAAAAGTCATAG